>WWNC01000105.1:1800000-2042454 GCA_011125475.1 Melanerpes aurifrons
ACCTCCCCTGGTGCAGCTTGAGACTGCACCCTCTTGTTCTGGTGCTGGCTGCCACCAACATCCGCCTGTCTACAACCTCTCTTCAGGTAGTTGTGGAGAGTGATAAGGTCACCCCTGAGTCTCCTCCTCTCCAGACTAAGCAACACCAGCTCCCTCAGTCTCTCCTCATAGGGCTCGTGTTCCAAACCCCGCACCAACTTCGTTGCCCTTCTCTGGACTCGTTCCAGCAAGTCAACATCCTTCCTAAACTGAGGGGCCCAGAACTAGACACAGGACTCAAGGTGTGGCCTAACCAGTGCCAGTGTACAGGGGCACAATGACCTCCCTGCTCCTGCTGCCCACACTGTTCTTCATGCAGGCCAGGATGCCATTGGCCCTCCTGGCTGCCTGGGCACACTGCAGGCTCATGTTCAGCCTACCATCGACCAGTACCCCCAGGTCCCTCTCTACCTGGCCGCTCCCCAGCCACTCAGACAACAGCCTGTAGCTCTGCATGGAGTTGTTGTGGCCAATGTGCAGAACCCAGCACTTGGATGTGTTAAATCTCATTCCATTAGATTCTGCCCATCTGTCCAGTCTGTTGAGGTCCCTCTGCAAAGCCCCTCTACCCTCCAGCAGATCAACTCTTGCCCCCAGCTTGGTGTCATCAGCAAATTTACTGATGATGGACTCAATATCCCCATCCAGATCATCGATAAAGATACTAAAGAGCATGGGGCCCAGCACTGATCCTTGGGGATCACCACTAGTGACTGGCCTCCAGCTGGATGTGGCACCATTCACCACCACTCTCTGGGCTTGGTCCTCCAGCTACTGCCTAACCCAATGCAGTGTGCTCCCGTCCAAGCCACGGGCTGACAACTTGGTCAGGAGTTTTACTGTGGGGGACAGTGTCAAAGGCCTTGCTGAGGTCCAGGTAAACTACATCCACAGCCTTCCCCACATCCACCAGGCATGTCACCTGATCATAGAAGGAGATCAGGTTGGTCAGGCAGGACCTGCCCTTCCTAAATCCATGCTGGCTGAGCCTGATCCCTTGGCCATCCTCTAAGTGCTATGTGATTGTACTCAAGATGACCTCTTCCATAATCTTGGCTGGCACTGAAGTCAGGTTGACAGGCCTAGAATTCCCTGGCTCATCCAACTGGCCCTTCTTGTGGATGGGCACCACATTGGCCAGCTTCCAGTCTTCTGGGACCTCTCCGGTAAGCCAGGTCTGCTGAAAAATGATAGAGAGCAGCCCAGCCAGCTTACCTGCCAGCTCTCTCAGCACCCTAGGATGGATGCTGTCTGGTCCCATGGACTTGTGGGGTTCCAAGCGGCTGAGGAGATCACTAACTACCCCCTCCTGGAACATAGAGATGCTATGCTGCTCCCTGGTTCCTTCTGACAGCTCTGTAGGCCAGCTGTCTGGAGGACATTCTATCCCGGTAACAGGTTCTTCACCATGAAAGTAGTTGCCCAGGGAGGTAGTTGGGGCCCCATCCATGGAGACATTCAAAGTGAGGCTCAATAGGATTCTGGGCAGCCTGACCTAGTTGAGGATGCCTCTGCTTGCTGTAGAGGGGGTTGGACTAGATGACCTTTGGAGGTCCCTTCCAACCCAGACCATTCTAAGAGAAGTGATAACACCTAAAAGAATTTCAAAAAATGCTGCCAGTATGTCACCTAGAGGGGAAAAAAAGTGGACAGAAAAGCTATTTTGTATTGATGTCTCCAAAACCTTTATTAAGCTTCAAGTGCAAAATACAGTCTACCTGGTTTCATTACCTACAGCCAGACTGTCACAATATTAGGGGCATCTGCATGCCACATCACCTAGTTTTGGATGGTAAGAGCTGTATCAGCCAGACTGTTACAGTTTGAGCTGGGTGCCCCCTGCAATGTTTACTTCCTGTGTCCAGAGGTCCAGCCCAGAGGGGTGGACACAGGAAATTATGTAGTATTTCATACCACAATCCTTTGCACCACTATAAGATGCAGTGCGGAGTCTAGCACGCTCTCTTTTCTTCCTCCTCCGTCAGCCGGTAACTGGGGGAGATGCCTCCTGGCTTTGGGCCTGGCTAGGCCCAAGGCCATGGGGGATGGGCAGTCTCAGATCTGACCAGCTGAGACTAGCCTAGCAGTGGGAGGGGGAAGAAGGAGCCCTGGGGGTCTTGGGTGTACCCTCAGGTAGGGATGGGATCTCTCTGGGTCTGCTTTGGGATTTTTCTTTATCACTGTGCTTTTGCTTTTCTGTAAAAGTTCACTGCTTTCTATTTAAACTTTCCATCACTTTTGCAATCCGTTTGCCTGAGTGTTTATTGTTGCCGGGGTGGGGAAGGGGGCTGCCTCAACCCAGCACATTCTTGGTAGCAGAGGATGGTTAAGGTGGGCAGAGGATCTGCCCCCAACCCCTTTACATTCTTGGCGAGCCAGGCAGGAGTAGGAGTTGGTTATTGTGGCTACTCTGCAGATCGGATTGCAAAAGATAAGAGAGTTTAAATTTAGTTCTGGGCGTCGTTTTGGTTTTTTGGCAGTTGGGGGCTCGTGTTGTTGTTGGGGCGACTGTGTTAAGTTCTTGTGGATTGCAGGGGGACTCCTGGTGCATGACCGGTGGCACAGAGTCCCTCCTGCTATTTTCAAGCAGGGGTGGTTCTTAACCATCGGAATGGGGGCACCGCTTGAGAATGCAGGACCTGCCTTCCCCCACCTTTATTCTCTGCGGAGCGGTAAAAGCGGCAGGGAGTGAAATGGGGGAGGAGCAGTGGCGAGCAGATCAAAGTCAGGTCCGTTCTCGCTGCGGGGTAGGGCCAGCCGCGGCGAGCGGGCGAGCTCGGCTCCTTATGGGCAAACGGGGACTCCAGCTGAAAGCTGTTCTCAAGGGCTCTGAGGACTTGATCATGGCTTTTGCTGGAGGAGACGTTTGAATGCCCGAGGGGTGGAGGCGATTTTGATTCTGTACCACGGCGGCAGAGGTGGGCGGAGCCCTGCTGCGTGCTGGGGTGGCGGCAGGACCGGGCGTGCGCTCAGAGTGGCGGCATCGGCGGTCCTGGCCGTGCACTCGGGCTGCGGCGGTGGTGAGCACAGCCGTGCCCTCGGAGCAGCGGCGGCGGCGAGCACGGCCGTGCGCTCGGGCTGCGGCGGCGGTGAGCACGGCCGTGCGCTCGGGCTGCGGCAGGGCCGGCCCTAGTCTCTTCCCCAACTTTTTCAGATGAGTTCCGAAAATGGCGCCGAGCACCTGGCTCCACCTCCCTTCTTCTCACTAGGTTGTGGTGTAGCCCCTCCCTCCGACAGGGGAGGGTTGTGTTTTGGATGCTGTCACGTTTTGGTACACGAACGCCTAGCAGGAAGGCGGTGTACCGTGACATGCATCTGTAGAGCCTCGGGCCGCAGCTGGAAGCGGTCAGCACTGGGCTTGGGATAGGTCCATGCAGGGTTGTGAAAGGCTCAGCGTGCTGTTTTCCTGGAGGGGTGGAGAAGCAGTTAGAGCCTGATTGTTCTGACTGGCTTGCCCCAGGGGTGGAAACATGCCGCTGAGTAAATAGAGATGGGAATAAAGGTTTGGTTGAGAAGTTGTGAGGTTCCTTCCAGGTGACCAGGATGTCCAACGGATCCATGAAGAGCTTGCACCACAGAAGAGTGAACTCTGCATCGCTGAGAGGTTCCATTATATGAGGGAAGAAGAACTGGAATGGACTGACACTAGAGCATGAATGAGAGACTGTTTGGGTGGACGCCCAGATGAAGATATGGACTTCGCCGAACATGTCAGCAGAAGATTTCTGATTTAATGATGTGTTTGGGTGCAAAGGTTATGGTATGAAATAAGGGGTGGCGTGTTACAGTTTGAGCTGGGTGCCCCCTGCAATGTTTACTTCCTGTGTCCAGAGGTCCAGCCCAGAGGGGTGGACACAGGAAATTATGTAGTATTTCATACCACAATCCTTTGCACCACTATAAGATGCAGTGCGGAGTCTAGCACGCTCTCTTTTCTTCCTCCTCCGTCAGCCGGTAACTGGGGGAGATGCCTCCTGGCTTTGGGCCTGGCTAGGCCCAAGGCCATGGGGGATAGGCAGTCTCAGATCTGACCAGCTGAGACTAGCCTAGCAGTGGGAGGGGGAAGAAGGAGCCCTGGGGTTCTTGGGTGTACCCTCAGGTAGGGATGGGATCTCTCTGGGTCTGCTTTGGGATTTTTCTTTATCACTGTGCTTTTGCTTTTCTGTAAAAGTTCACTGCTTTCTATTTAAACTTTCCATCACTTTTGCAATCCGTTTGTCTGAGTGTTTATTGTTGCCGGGGTGGGGAAGGGGGCTGCCTCAACCCAGCACACAGACTCACCTACCACTACCTACATAGTCCTGTAATTTAAATTTGACCAAGTAATTTCAGCAGTTCATGTATGAAGCATAATGCTATTACTAACTTAACATTGCATGTTTCAGAAATACACCTTTTCAAAGAATTTCCTTTTACTTCCTGAAACTTTAAGTAATATATATAAAAAAAATTAAAACCATAGCCCTTCTCCCTTAGATATAGCAAGTAAGGAAAGTGGACATTGATGACAATCAAGATTAAATCACTATATCTTTCTATTCCTTTATAAACACATGAATATTAATGCAACATGAATTATTTCAAAATATGCAATACATAAATGCTCATGACTACTTATTTGCCTCAGGAGTTTTAAAAAAAACAAACCAGATCTTGATTAATAACAAATTTGCTCAAATAATATGCCACAACATACTTTAACTCAAAGCTACACAAAAAAACAAAACACAACAAACCACAACAAAAAACCAGACCAAACCTACCAAAACTCAATACAAAACCAAACAGGCAAGCAGTCAAATACAGTCTTTCAAACTTGCATATTTAAAGGTATCAGCTTCTACTGATGATACTGGGAGGTCACACTGAAACATTTTATGAATATTACACTTTAGAACTGCAGCAACAACAAATATCATGGTTAATTTAGATAACTAACAAACAGCATGGGCTTTGGTGTCTTGGATGATGGAAGTAAACCATCGTCAGGATTGCTGGCAGTACTATTACACTTAAAGTATTACTCTGGAAATCAAATTCTTGTCCCAGATGTTGACTCTCATGCAATAATAAAAACAATCTGCTTGCATGCCTTGTGCACTTGTGACAAATTTGTCCTCAAAAACTTTTTTTTACATTAGAAAGAAAGCCCTTAAAAATACAGGAGAATTAAAGAAGTTCAGATCACTCACAGCTGATTGTTTTAGCCAGATGTGAATTTGACTATCACATGAATTATGATTCTGCCACTGAAGACATCATCTACTGTTTTCAAGATTCTAATGCAACATTGTATCTTAAGAGTTTTATGGTCAATTTTACCCATATCCAGCTATCAGTTTAATTTAATCACAGAATATATATTGATCTGCTAGAGGGCAGAAGGGCTCTGCAGAGGGACCTTGACTGACTGGACAGCTGGCTAGAGTCCAACGGGATGGCATTCAACAAATGCAAGTGCCGGGTGCTGTACTTTGGCCACAACAACCCCATGCAGAGCTACAGGCTGGGGTCAGAGTGGCTAGAGAGCTGCCAAACAGAAAGGGATCTGAGGGTACTGATTGATAGCCACCTAAACATGAGCCAGCAGGTGGCCAAGAAGGCCAATAGCATCCTGGCCTGCATTAGGAAGTGTGGCCAGCAGAAGCAGGGAAGTCATTCTGCCCCTGTATTCTGCTTTGGTTAGGCCACACCTTGAGTGCTGTGTCCAGGTCTGGGCCCCTCAGTTTAAGGATATTGAGACATTTGAACGTGTCCAGAGAAGGTCAATAAGGCTGGTGAGAGGCCTTGAGCACAAGCCCTATGAGGAGAGGCTGAGGGAGCAGGGATTGTTTCGCCTGGAGAAGAGGCTCAGGGGAGACCTTCTTGCTCTCTACAGCTACCTGAAGGGAGGTTTTAGCCAGGAGGGGTTGGTCTCTTCTCTCAAGCAACCAGCACCAGAACAAGAGGACACAGTCTCAAGCTGTGCCAGGGGAAGTTTAAGCTTGAGGTGAAGAGAAAGTTCTTCACAGAGAGAGTCATTTGTCATTGGAATGGGTTGCCCAGGGAGGTGGTGGAGTCACCGTCCCTGGAGGTGCTCAAGAGGGGATTGGATGTGGCACTTGGTGCCATGGTTTAGTCATGAGGTCTGTGGTGATAGGTTGGACTTGATGATCTTTGAGGTCTATTCCAACCTTGGTGATTCTGTGAACCATTGGAAAAGACCTCTAAGATCAACAAGTCCAATTGTCAGTGCAACACTATGATGTCCACTATGCCATATCCTGAAGCGCCATGACTTCATGTTTTCCAAACTCCTCCGGGGATGGCAATTCCACCACTCCCCTGGGCACCTTGTTCCAATGCCTGACCACCACTTAAGAAACTTTTCCTGATATCCAATATAAACCTGCCCTAGAGCAACCTGAGGCTATTTCCTCTTGTCCTATTGCTAGTTGAGAGAAGAGACCAACATCCACATAATCACAACCTCCTTTCAGGTAATTGTAGGGAGCAAGCAAGTCTCTATAGAAGCTCTCCCCTCAGACTTTGCTTCCCCAGACTAAATAATCCCAGTTCCCTCAGGTGTTCCTCATGAGATTTGCTCTCCAGACCCCTTCATTGCCCTTCTCTGGACTCCTTACAGCACCTCAATGTCTCGACGTGGTGCCCAGAACTGAACACAATGCTCAACATCTGGCCTCACCAATGTCAAGTACAGTGGCATAATCATTTCCAACTCCTGCTGGACAGAGTGTTTTTGATACAAACCAAGATTTGATTTTATTATTAACTATCAGGCTGTGAAGTATTACTACTGTTACTATTACTATTATTAGTATTACTGTTACTATTACTATTCATTATTACTATACTGAGAGTAATTGACTTTTAAGTCTAAGCTACCTAAGTCCCTTGAAGTAAAGTGTAATAATTATAATGATGTGTTATTGTCATTATAATTATTATTTCATTAAATTATGTAGTCTTAGTCTCCGTTTGGACCAAAAAAGAAAATTGAGCTTGTTACTATGATGGCTGTAGTTATTTACAGAGCAAAGCTTTTTCATTAAATAAAGCCTCAGATTGTTTAAAGGCTACTTTGTGGCAAACCCGACATAAAAAAGCCTATTACAGATAACCAAAAAATCACAAGTTACATACATGAATCTACAAGTAACTGCAGAAAATTTTATGCACTTTGTTTAATTAAAATTGACACATAAAGTAAACTAAGTAAGTGATGCTGCAACTGTCCCACAACACAAGCTAGATTTTTCACAGTTCCTCTGCAGGCAAGAGCTATACTCATCTATAAGATGAATTCATAGTCCAAACTTTGTAATAGTGAAGCACCTGATTTTAAGCTCAGAAATTTTCTAGCAAAGCATGTGATGGACAGGGCAGGGGCAGATGGGAAGAGAGCAAGGAGAGGAAACAACAGTTAAAGCAAAATATAAAGCCATCACTCCCACTTGTGAGCATGTGTGTGTGCATGAACACAGGCATGTGCTGCCAAACTCCTTCCTTAGATCCCAAGAAAACTTGTTGCGAATTCAGCGCCTGACTAGCTAAACTCAAAGAAGTGTGTACCACTCCAAAAAATATGCCCTTAATTCTGAGGCTTGAAGAAAGCCCAGCTTAAATTTTTTTCCACAGTAACACTAATAATAAGAAACTTGAAATAAAGGTTTCTTGCTTAGTAATCTAGAAACAAAAGACTGTAAAAAAAAAAAAATGCAGTTCCTAGTAAGTAATTGCCAAGCCCTCATATTAAAAACAAAGCAGCAATAGAATTCAGATGCTTAGCATCATAAATGTATGTTGACTTTTCTGAGTTTTCTTTTCTAATTGAGAAAAAGAAACAATAAAAAGCCCAAATTCACCTAGGACATCAACAAGCAGAATTAGTTTTAATACTTGAAATTACTTCAAAGTTGCTCATGCCCATCTCCAACAGCTAAATGTATCAATAGCAGGAATGTCGGTACTTACTGTGCTTGGCTCTCTCTCTGTTCCCGCAGTAACCAAGAAATGCACAGACATGCCCATTCAGATACATAGGAAAGAACAGAAATAAAGGGAGGAAAAATTAGAACAACCCACAAACAGTTTTAAAATGGCTTTTATTTATGTAAGTCATTGCACACTCCTAATACAGTGATTTCCTGAAAATTACAGTGTTTTGTTAAAGAAAATTTACGGTTTAGTCATACACAAAGCCTAGGCTTTATTTCATGAGAGAATAAATTAATTTCTTTTAAAAAATTAGCCAAGTGCAATTTTGCCAAATATCTGCGTACTAGAATTTAAGCCTATAAAGTAACAGATATGATTATCTAAATCTTTTGTTTTAATACATTAACTTCAAAAATCTAACTTCTTTTTCCCCTCTACCTTCCAACCTACCCATTTAATGATACTACTTTCTTTGAAAAATTACCCATTGTGCAGTTTTTAACAGTTTTCCACAATATGGTGCAGGCCACTGGTGTTACAGCTTAGCATTTAGGAGAACGTCATAATGCCTTGCAAACTATATGAGGGCACATGACACCTAGCGATACACTTTTAAAATACTGAAAAATTCCAAACTGCGTTTTATTTCAGTGCTGTGTATGCAGACATTTTAAAGTTTGCAAACAGGTATTTTTTTTGTCATTCTATATACCTCAAATGCTTTGAAATGCATGTAAATTGTAGCAACACAAATCTAATAATGTCCTAATCAGGCCTGCCATGCCTCTCACCTCTGTGGTGTTCTGCATCATGGTGCTTCTTGTCATCTTTTATTGCCAAGTGAGACTGCCCACCCAAAGCACTAGAAAGGGCAAGAAGGCCAGCGCTGCTTCCAAGTGGAGGAATCCCTGGAGGCTGAAGTCCTGATGGATGTGGTGTTAGAGGCACTGGAGGTCCATGGCCATGGGAGAGATGTTGAGCCTGTAATTGCTGCTGCTGTTCCCAGTGGTATCATCATCCCCAGAAGAATAACGTACACAGTTTGGGATGGAGAAGGGAGAAATTTGGTTAACTG
The DNA here is from genome assembly GCA_011125475.1 of Melanerpes aurifrons. Taxonomy (NCBI): domain Eukaryota; kingdom Metazoa; phylum Chordata; class Aves; order Piciformes; family Picidae; genus Melanerpes; species Melanerpes aurifrons. The sequence goes on from WWNC01000105.1 coordinate 1,809,053, forward strand.
TTGAGAATCCACAGCGAATTCTTTCATTTGTTTAATTCTAGCATCTTATCTTTGTCCCAGCACCTTAAACATGCTGTATTACATCATGCAGCAGAAGACGACATGAAAACTTTTCCCTTTCTATAGTAGGATTATCTGGTAAACAAATCAAGTTTCACCGGCAAGACTCTTTTAAACTCAATTCCCTCTCCTCCATTCTGAAACAGTATGAAACTTTGTATTTTCAAATTGAAAAGACACTAAGACACTACTGAATTTCATGTTTAGAGCCATTGCATTTAGAGTTCATTCCAGCCAAGCCTTTGGAGAAAAAAAACAACAAACCACTGGGCTTAAAAAATAACTTTGAGGTTAAAATCCAGTTATGCCAGATAGTCTCAATAAAGTCATGGAATTCCCAACGTGAAACATAGTACTAATTAATTGAAATACCTCCATCTGTTTCAAAAGCAGCTTGTAAGATCAGTACTGTAATGAGTGGACATACAACCCTGTAACCAATCTGGCAAAACAATGTATAAGCAATTTTAGAAACACAATCCATATAATAAAATTACTTCCTCACATTTTAAATATTAAGATATTTTTCCAGTTAAAGCTGTCATGCTTTTATTAGTATTTTACAAGTTCAGCTAACCACTTTTATTTACTCAAAATGCTCAGCACAAATTTATTATAGAAAATTAAGCTTAAAAGACACCTTTAGCTTAGACATTGATCCCCTTTAGTCTGCTACAGGTAAACAGACTTTCTGCCCCTTTCCTCCTGCAGTTTGCCTAAGCATACAAATAGAAGACAGAAAAAACCCTCTCCACCTTGATCAGACTCCATACCTCTCTGTTCAAGGCTGTGGCAGATGAAGCTGCCCCAAGAAAGACCTGACAACAACCAGGTAAAGCCTTGCCAAAACATGTTAAGGCCCAACATTAGAACTTGATTACATTGTTTCAGGCCCTTTACCTATATTTGTCATGCACTTGACTCCAACTATTTCCCATGATCACAGTACAAACTCAACTAGGATATAAATGAAGTCCCAAAGAGACATTCAATCCATTCTCCTAGAAGCAGCAGGTCTGCAGCCAGAGACCTTCCTGTGGCTCAGGACACTGCCCAAGGAAACCTTCATACCTAGGCTAAAAGTTACAAAAGTAATAACCCATAAAAATACAACAATATTTTATCTGCTTCCATAGGTTCCATGACTCTGCAAGATCATCTGTCAACAACGGCAGCACAACATCTGGTAGCATATGGATATCTTAATTTATTACTATTTGGATTGCTACTGGACCCCTACATTTTTTTTTTCCACTTAATACCATCACAAAATATGCCTTGAGCCGTTTATAAATGCATGTAGACACAAGTGACAGACACTGATGAACTCTCAAGTAGAGAAGCTAATTTTTTACTTTTCAGCTGCCACAACTGTAACACAGCCCTCATTTACTTCTTTTTGGTACAGAAGAAAAACCTTAAATTACCACAATCCTTTCGGTCAATTCAATAAACCTACAAGTTTCTTTTCATGTGACATATGAAACACCTTATTAGTCTCACTGTATATATGTACATCTTTTTCTTCTACATTAATTTGTTTACAAAAACCTAAAAAATAAGTAGTATTTTTTATTTGAAGTAGTTCAAGAACCTCCTACAAAAAAAAAAAAAAAAAATTCACTTAACTGAAAAAGTATCAGTAAAGAGCACTGTAAAGTCTGACAAGACTGCAGAGTTTGGGGCATTTCTCTTGTTTTTCTGATTCAGCCTCTAAAGAACAACAGGACATCTCTCTTCTCACAGACTATCAAAACTTTATAGTACTTTCCAGCATGTTTCCTCAAATCAGGAGAAAACCTCATGTTTTGGCAGGTTTCATTAGACAGTATCTTAGTTGTTCCCTCCTCTGTTGACCAGTTAAGCCCAGTCATTTGCATTATAGCCATGAGACCGCAAGCATCCACGGCACAGTACTGCATTCCTGGCTGTGGTGGTTTAGGCTGGGTGCTGGCCCGTATGCCACTGCACAGAACACACCTGGGAGGTCCCTATGGGTGGTCCCAGCCCAGGGGGTGGTCCCAGGCAGGTATTCCGTTTCCCATAATGCCCTGCTCCCCTATAAAATGCCCATGCGGGGTCTTCACTTCCTCTTTCGTCCCCAGCTGCAGCCTAGGTAAAATGGCGTGAGCTGCCTCCCTTGGGCCTGCCCAGGCCCAAGGCTGGGTTGGGGGGGGGAAAGAGCCCTGGGGGGGGGTTTGGGTGTACCCCCAGGTGGGGATGGCATGTTCTTGGGCATGTTCTGGGATCTCTCTCTCTGTCACAGTGCTTGCGGTTCTCTGTAAAGCTTTCATTGTTGTTTGTCTTTTAAATTGTTTCTCTATTTAAACTTTCCATCACTTTTGCAATCCCTTTGTCTGAGTCGTTGTTTCTGCCCTGTGGTGGGGAGGGGGTTTGCCCCAACCCATTACACTGGCATTGTCCCCAGGTGCACTATCACACTGGATTATCACACTTCACACCTATGTGCAGTGCAATTAAGAACAGAGTGATTTACCTCTTCCAAACTGGTTTTGTGGAGAAAATCTCCTCCTTATCCAAGAGTGATCTTAAATTAGCTTCTTTTGCAGTCTAAGCAAGGGAAGGTCAAACCAGGGAAATGACATTAAATTGTTTCCATTCTTGTTCCTGTCCCTTCATGCAGCCTGTGAAGATTTCCTTTATTCAGGTCCCTCTTGTTAGATTTCATTAAGAAACAAGTTAAGCAGCATGATTTCTGCAAGCAGAGCTTTAACTGTTAGGGGCACGTTATTTAGAAATTTACCTGGCTCTGCTTTGTAGCCTACATGCTACTTCAAAAGCCCTGGAAATGAGATACATTAATCCCCTCTAAGCATGCAACAAGAAGGCCTGTCTTTTTTTGCTCTGACAGGACTGCACACAAACAGTGGTGGCCAATGCCCAGCGTAGGTGCAGAAGGGAGTATAAGAGTTGTAAGTTGGAATGCATCACTCTGAAGAACAGCTTAGCACCTTTACAAAGAAGTTACTGAGGACAGCAGAGGAAAATATACCCAAATATTTTTAAGCATTTAACTACATTAAACAGATTTAAGGTTGAAAATCTGATCATAGTATTTTACACCAACAAAGGCATACTGCTACTTAAGGTTTACTATGAGGATTACTGCTTTTAAAGTCCAAAGTATATTGATTATTTATACATTACCTCTTCGTGATAGATAAAGTTCCTTAACACATGAAGATGATCCATTCCAGAGGGTCAAGCTTTTTTATTTATTTTAAATACCTGAATTGCTAAAATATATTGTATTCTCTTTCTAGAAGGAGAAAAGGAGATGTGTTGCACACTAAACAACAGGGGATGGCTAACAGTAGTGCTCTGCAGATGTATTTAATAGCAAGACATTTGCCATAGCAGATCCTAGAAACAATTATGTTATGCACATAATCACTTTCATGTCATTTCAAACACACTAATGCCTGATCTGTCACCTTCTAAGAGCCTAGCAGCAGTAAGATATAAAACAGAGTAAATTGGCAGCAGTATCATGGTCTGCTAGGCATGGTCATTAGCAGTTAATTAAAAACTAGACACTAGCCATAAGAAATGTGCTCAAAAGGATGAGTAACATGTCTGTCTTACTACCAATTATTATCTTTACTTGCAGAGAAAGGGCTACGGTCACTTTCAGAGGAAAGTGGGAATGCAGAGTGCAATGATGCATGCATAAGTGACTGCACAGAGATAATTATCCATAGCAGTGACTTTAAAAATCAGTGGTTCACCAACCATTTTGTTGCAAAATCTTTTCTTCATAGTTGAAAATTGACAAAAGGAACAGTAAATTCAGCTCAATGTACTGCCTAGATGTAGGTTTTACTGCCATGAAATTTTTTTCCCAGTATCCCCCTACCCAAAAAGCAAAAAATCAACATATGAAAAACACAGCACTGGCTTCTCTGCACAAGTGCCTCCTACAAATTTTGAGATATAGTACATAGGTTTTCAATTCAAACATGCTAGGCAAGTTCTAGCTATAAAGAACTCATTAACTAGGACTTAAAATTCAGAATTATTTTCAACCTCAATTCCAGAGACAGTAAATCTTGCTATTCTACTTCCCACCTTAAAACTACCTCTGTTGAGTTCACAAACACCTATGGCTTACTTTAAATCAAGCTTTTGAATTCCTAGGGTTAAACAGAGCATTGTTCTGTTCTTAAACAGATGTGTGATGCACTATTTGGTATCTGGTGAAAAGCACTTAACTGAAAGTTCAGACATGATATTGTATGAACAGCGGAAAAAACACTCTGAGTTCCAAACTACAATAGCTGCCCTCACTTGTGCCCTAAGTAAATACCTGGGGAGAAAATTATGAGCACTAGCACCAGTAATATTGTTGTTGAACTCCAGCAGGCAGAAAGACACCATAGAAATACATATTACCATGCTGAATCTCTGTCATGTTCTCTATCTTCCAAAAGGGAAACCTTTTTTTGTTTTAATTTGCTTAAGTAGCAGAAGAAAGTGAGAGCCTGTATCAAGTGTGTATGGTCAGCCAACATGAGAGCCACATGTGAGCAAATAGAGCTAGCAATAACCTTCTCCTTCGCTCTTTAGAAAAATTCTTAAGGCCAACACTGAAAACGTAACCTTCTAAGAAATGAAATAACTCAAGATGATGGTCCTGTCAGATACAGTCTTCTCTCCCATTCCAAACCAAACCTTGCAGATACCATTAATTCTATCAACAATCAAATATAACAGAAATAAACTCATTATTAGACAATGTAAGTTATCAATAAGTACTTGCATTTAAGTAGATACTTTCAAAATAGTATTTCAGCTACAGGGAAGAATATATTCCAGGATGACAAAACTTCCCTTAAAAATTGCACCCACATTCTTCTATAGTGGGGTGCCTACATCAGTGAACAAGAGAAAAGCTACAGGCATCATCCACCTAGACTCCTGGAAATCCTTTGACACCTTCCCTCGCAACATTCATGCCAACAAATTGGAAAGATACAGGACTGATACGTGCATTATTAGATGGATAAGGAACCAGCTGGATGATCACATCCAGAGTCAATAAGACTCAACCAAAATAGTGTCTCCAACATTCACAGGGAAACTAGTCTAGAAGGATGTGGAAACTTATCTAGTGGTGTCCCTTAAGGGTCCATAAAGAGACCCACACTAATCATTATCTTGATCAATGACACAGTTAATGGGATTGAGCACACTCAGCAAATTTCACAGTATCACAGTATAACTTAGGTTGGAAGAGACCTTGAGGATCATCAAGTCCAACCTATCAACACAGACCCCATGACTAGACCATGGCACCAAGTGCCACGTCCAATCTCCTCTTGAACACCTCCAGGGATGGTGACTCCACCACCTCCCTGGGCAGCACATTCCAATGACAAACAACTCGCTTGGTGAAGAACTTTCTCCTCACCTCGAGTCTAAACCTCCCCTGGTGCAGCGTGAGACTGTGTCCCTTTGTTCTGGTGCTGGTTGCCTGGGAGAAGAGACCAACCCCTTCCTGGCTACAACCACCTTTCAGGTAGTTGTAGAGGGCAATAAGGTCACCCCTGAGCCTCCTCTTCTCCAGGCTAAACAACCCCAGCTCCCTCAGCCTCTCCTCATAGGGCTTGTGTTCAAGGCCTCTCACCAGCCTTGTTGCCCTTCTCTGGACACGTTCAAGTGTTTCAATGTCCTTCTTAAACTGAGGGGCCCAGAACTGGACACAGGACTCAAGGTGCGGCCTAACCAAAGCAGAGTACAGGGGCACAATGACTTCCCTGCTCCTGGTGGCCACACTACTCCTAATGCAGGCCAGGATGCCATTAGCCGTCTTGGCCACCTGGGCACACTGCTGGCTCATATTCAGGCAGCTGTTGATCAGTATCCCCAGGTCCCTCTCTGTTTGGGAGCTCTCCAGCCACTCTGACCCCAGCCTATAGCTCTGCATGGGATCTGTTCAATCTGGATAAAAGAACATTCTGGGGATACCTTACTACAGCCTTTCAATATTCAAGTGGGGCTTACTAGAAATATGGAGTCTTCTTAATAGAGCCCATGGTGGTAAAGCAAAGGGAAATGGTTTTAAACTGAAAGGGGGAGGTTTAGATTAGACATAAAAAAAGGGACATTTTTTACAATTCAGGTGACTAGGTAGTGGAATATATTGCTCAGAGAAACTGGAAACATTCAAGATCAGGGTGGACAGTGCTTTGTGCAATCTGATCTAGGGAAACATACCCCTGCACATGGCAGGAAGGGTAGAATAGACCTTTGAAGGTCTCTTCCAATCTAAGTCACTCTATGATTCTATGCTAGATTACCTAATATGGAATGTTTACTACTCCATTTTCTAACTTTGCTTCAGCAGCAGAAACTGTTTCTTCTTCACTGCTTTTGGGTGTTTCTTTTTCCTTGACAACACTACCGTTAGAATAACTAACCACAGTATGTTAGCAGTCCCTGCAAAACATTTCCTTCTGACTTATTTGAACCCTATTCAGTACCACAGCAGCACTCTACAAAACTGAGTTTGCTGTTCATTTGCTTGACGACAGAAGACTAAGAGTAGTTACCAATCACAAATACCTCAAGAGGCTGAAAAAAATGGGCTGACAGGAGTCTTGTGAAGATCAGCAAAGGAAACTGCTAAGTCCTGCACCAGGAGAAACAGTCCTGTGTGCCAACATATGCTGGGGGGATGCCTACCTGGAAAGCAGCTTTGCAGATAAGACTGTGGAGTTTTGGCACACATCAAGTTGATTCCCAGACAGAAATGCACCCTTGTGGCAAAACAGGTGATTAGCATCCTCAGTTGCATTAGCCAAAGTACTGTCAACAGATTACTTACCACTGCTGAAACCACACTTGGAATACTGCGTTCAGTTCTGGGCTTTCCAGTACAAAATGGACATTAACATACTGGACAGCATCAAATGATGCACCTAGAGAAGGCTAGCTCTCAGTTCTCTCAGCCTCTCCTCACATGCAAAATGCTCCAGTCTTTGTGGCCCGTGGCTGGATGGCCCAGTGACAGTGCAAGAAGAAACAGGCACAGATCAAAATGTGAGGTTTCCTCCGAATATCAGAAAATACTTTTTTACACTGTGATACTGGCTGAGCACTGACACCAGTTAACCAGGTAGGCTGCAGAGTCTCCATCCTTGGATATACTCAAAAGCCATACAGATATGGCTGTGTACAGCTCACTCCAGGTGGTCCTTGAGCAGAAGATGTAGACCAGATGACCTCCAGGGGCCCCCTCTAACCTCAAACATTCCATGACTCTGCAGCTCTTACTGCTTTCTCAGTTTAAACATCAGATGAGAACCAGCTACTACTATAATTACTCAGGTTTCTACATATCTCTTTTGAAACATCTGTATCTATATTGGTTCATTTGGTTTCCTTACTTCCTTGTGGTGGTTGAAAACTGCCCCCAACATTAAATTTGCCAGACCAGCCCAGTTAGAAGCAAATGAAACTGTATTTGCAAGCAAAATTACAATCTACAATGAAATGCAATGGATATGTACAAAATAAACAGTATTTACAATATTTACAGGTATTTACAATTCATAAACAACACAAGAACCCCCTTGGCCAAAAAAACAAGGGAGCTGCTAATACCTTCCCACTCTCTGCCCTCCTCCTTACCCCCTGGACACAAAGGGACAAGAGAAAAAGAGAAAGAGTTTTTTGTCAGACTTAACCAAAACAATGCAGCCAAGGTCAGCAGAAGCACAAAGTTACTCTCTCTCAGAACAAGGAAATCAGAAGAGACACAGAAAGTTTACCAAACCAATTCTTATGGTAGATATCTCTCCAATGGGATTGTTTAAAGCTTCCATTATTTTCCTTTCCACAGATTTTTTTACATTTTACCGCTTCATGTTCAAGATCTGCAGAAAATTTTAAAGGTGCAACTAAAATTACCACATTCTACTTCTAGATGACAAAGTTTCTTTCTGACCATAGGGAGGTACACAATACCACAATAAAAACTAACTTGAAAGTGACCATCACTGTGTCTCTAGCTAGTGAGCCAAAAACAGAGCCATTGTAGCTTTGTACAAGTCACTTGAAAACTATCCATTATGTGAATAAGACACCATGTCTTTGGTGCCGGAAGAGAATGTCCCTTCAGAACAAAGAAACAGTGTCTTCAGCAAGTCTCTTCCATATGCAAACAACAGGAAATGTCACTGTACTACAGAGATATATGTCCACAGAAGGACAGTGTTTTCAAAAGCTATCCAAAGCTCTGTATTTCATAAATATGGCACTGCCACAGGAATTTTAAAGTTTTTTTGAAGACCCACCTATCTATTGGAAAAATTCTGTTCATTCTTTATGCTTTATTAAAGAAGATGCATAGAGTAAGTGCCTTTGAGTCTTACCATTTATTTTTTACTAGCACCAAAACAATAAAACATAGAAAGCTGATGTCAGCAAGAAAATATCAAAGTCAAAATAAGTTTAAAAAGTTAAGTTTGTTCACTGGCAATATTTCCTTCCACAGAAACTGGCTTCAAAATTATGTTAAATTTGTGAGCAGAAAACTCAAATTTCTCCACAGTTCTTATTTCTAGTTTTTCAAACAAACCACAGCTGACAGCCTCAATTGTCCATTAACTTTTTTGAAGCAATAAGACAGTGCACCAATTGCCTCATATAAACCAGGAAACGAGAAAACTGCTACTGTAGTGTGAAAAAGGCAAAGTATCCCTCACACACACTACCCAAGAAGCCCTCTTCTCACAAATTAATTTTATCTCTAAAGTAACTGAAATAAGGCTGAGAATTTCATCACCTCTGATAATACAGTGATTGTAAACACACAAACTAAGCCCTTCTGCCCTCTTACCTATTGAAAAAAAAAAAACACAACAAAAAAAACACCACACCACAAAACACAGACAATTCCCAAAGTACTCCATGATGCTACTACAAAATGACATGAAGTTTATGGATCTCAGTTAGTGTGTTTTATTGGGTTTTCTTTCTTAACTCTGTTTCTACTTGGTCTCTTCATTTGTTGCATCCTATGTTATTCCCCTCCTTTAAAGAATTCACTTTCAGTCCTGTGGCAGTTTTAGGCTTATGCCTAGGAAATTTTTCACAGATTGAGCAGAAAGTGGTAGTGTGTAAATAAACTACCACTGAAAACAAAAGAAAAATAATAAGGTCTAAATAATCCCATTGGTCTGATAAAGTTATTTGTATAAACTAACTTTTTCTTTGCTCTAGCTGATGCTAGCTGGTGTTTCTGCTTGGTTGCTGCTGACCTTGGCTGCACTCTTGCTGTGGTCAAGTACTAACAAGCTACTGTCTGCTTTTTTCTCTCTTTCTTTCTCCCTTGTCCGGGGGAGAAAGGGGGAAGCTGTTGGCAAACCTCTGGTTTTGTCCAGGATGGTTCTGGTGTTGTTCATAAATTGTAAATACACATAAGTATTGTATATTCAGTACATATTAATTCCCTTTTGTATTTCTAGATTGTAATTTTGATTGTAAATATAGCTTCATTCACTTCCACTGAGATAGTCTGGCAATTTTATTTTGGGGGGTAATTTCAACCCACCACATTCTTTAATTGGTGCCCAGCATTAGGCATTGCTTGATTGGTTGATCAATTAGTGCTCAGACTGAGGAAGCCAAAGTGAAGCTGTGGAATTTGGTGAAAGCAACGTTTGGAGGTGTTGGTGATTATTGCTTTGGTTTTGTTGGTTATGGGGGGTATGGTAAATTCACAGTGATCATAAGTGTGAGTTATTTAAGTGAATTGAATTCTACAGCCTGAACTAGCTGTCTTTTGTTGCTATACAAGGGAGAGAAACAAAGGCATGCAAGTTTTTACTTTTTCTACAGGCAGCAGCAGGGAGCTAAAGAAGCAGTTTCAGATCACAGCACAAGAGGGGGAAGAAGACAGGAGCTAAGAAACCTTTAGAAAGGGAAAGAAAATTTACAGATATCCCTTTTCCCACTGACCGAGATCTGGAATCAGCAGGCAATGTGGGTTCCCCTAGTGCCTGACATAAGACAGCAAAGCAAAAGTAGCAGGAGCACTGGTAAAAAGCTGGGGGTGGGGTGGAGGAGTGGCACCTAGCTTAAGCAGTGGCAACAACTCCAGCACCAGCAAGCCTTGCTCAAGCAGCAGCTAAGCCTGCAGCCCCGGTACAAGCGGCAGCAAGTGCCACTCTGGTGCTCTCACTACACTTTACACTGATGCATACATGTTTCACTGTAAAAATGTATTTCTTCTACAGTTTTGTCATAGAATACTAAACTTGGCCAGCTCTAGAGTCTAGGGTTTGTTTTTTTCTTTGCAGTAGAAATTATAACTACATTCTTTAGACTTGCTAAAGGGAAGTTATCATAAATTCCATGTATACTTACTTAGTAAGGCTACAGATTCTTCCCTAGATAAAGAAAGAAAAAAAAACCTAGCTGCAGTGGTGAAGCTGCCACACTAAGTTCTGAAATAAAATATAGAATTTGTTTGGTAACATTTATTTTTATTAGAAATTAAAATGTAGCCTCTCAGCATGAAAAAGGCTTGGGTTCCTATCAATGTGAATTACATAACCACTACCAGGCTACCTGCGAGTATACAGAGCAATTTTGTTGAATCACAACTAGAGTATTAAAATTTGAAAATGGAATCTTAACTCTGCAGCTACAGAATTCAGGAACAGGACTTCAGTGCTCCCCAATATAAGAACAGCAAATAATTTCTGAGACTAACTTGGTAAGTTCCCACTGTAGTACACATAACAGAAAAAGACTGCAAGGGTGAAAGCAGCACTCTTTTACTCGGCGCCCTGCTGAGCAGCAACTCTGATCTTTGCTGTGCCTTTCCATCTCACTTTATCAAGCCTTCCTTCTTGCATTTTGGAAGGCAAGCCCAGGCTCCTAAATTGGAAAGACAAAGAGGTACTACACTTCAGGGCTCAAAGAGATTGCTCTTGTAGACAGTAGTGACAGATGTGGATGACCCCACTCAAACGATTTGCCATAGCACCCACTGAATGATCACATCAGCTCTTTTTCCACAAAAGTGATTAGCAATTAACTATGTAAAAAACGTTTAGCAATAATTGTTAAATGGTAAGATTTTTAACATTCCATTGACAGAACGAACAATTACACAGTAGCGTCAGCATGACTTAGCACTTTCACAGGAGTAGATCTGCACTGGCAACCTAGTTACAATGTGGAGCCTCTGCAGAGGGTCCCACACCAGCAGAATACCTGCAGTGAGGACACAGGGTATTGTCAGCAGATTGAATTATTTCAGTTCAGCTACACCTTCTCCCTAAGGTATATTAGCACTCCAGTGGCATAGATGAATGCACATAAAGGCCTTTGACAACACAAAAAACAGTTTTCTTCCTCCATGCTTTTAGGCACTGGAAGTCCACCTAAAATTTGATTGTACCATATGCTGACTCACTGAAGCATGGTTAGCACTTGCACCAGCAGCTGGGCTGGTAAGATAAGCAGCAGCCCATGAACTAAAGAAGGCATTTTGCTACCATAACCAGTATCTTTTTATGTTACTGTATATGTATGAAGAAGACGACAGACATCGAAGACAACAGAAAAGGATTTTACAGGTATCTTGGAGAGAAAATGAGAGAATGTGGGTTTCCTCCAGAGGGATATAGGTGACTTGGTTAGAGAGGATATGGAAAAGGCTGAAGTGGTCAGTGACTGACTTTGCTTCAGCCTTCACTGGTAACCACTTGAGCCACATCACCTAAGTCACAAATGGCAACAGCTGGGTCTGGGAGAGTGAAGAACCACCCACAGTGGAAGCAGATCAGTTCTGAGAACACCTGGAGAACCTGAATATGCACAAGTCCATTGGGCTGGATAAGATAATACACCCACAAGTCCTGAAGGAACTGGGGGCTGAGGCTGCTAGACCACTAGCCATCTTATTTGATAAATCTGGCAAATTTCCCCAGGCTGGAAAAAGGGAAACATAGCCCCCCATTTTTAAAAAGGAGAGGAAAGAAAACTAGGAAACTACAGACAAGCAGTCCCACCTCTGTGCCAGGTAAGATCATGGAGCAGATCCTCCTGCTAACTGTTTTAAGGCACATGGAAAATAATGAGGTGATCAGTGATAGTCAAGATAGCTTCACAAAGGGCAAATTGTGCCTTACAAATCTGGTGACTTTCTGCAACAGTTACAGCTCTGGTAGATGTGGAAATAGCAATCAATGTCATCTACATAGACTTGTGCAAAGCATTTGATGCTGTCCCATATGACATCTTTTGTCTCCAAGATGGAGAAAGAGACTTGATGGAGGGACCAGTCAGTGGATAAGGAACTGGCTAGGTGGTCACACTCAAAGGATTGTGATCAACAGCTTAATGTCCAGGTGGAGACCAATGACAAATGATGGTTCTTCAAGGAACCATCTTGGGTCCTGCGTTGTTTAGTATTTTTGTCAGCAACATCAACAATGGCACTGAGTGCATCCTCAGCAAGTTTGCTGATGACACCAAGTTGTGCAGTGAGATGGACTCACTTGAGGGAAGGCATGCTATCCAGAAGGATCTTGACAGGCTTGAGAAGTGGGAGAGTGCAAACCTCATGCGGTAAAACAAATCAAAGTGCAAGGCCCTGCATCTGGGTTGGGCCAACCTCAGGCACAAATACAGGATGGGTGCAGTGCAAATCGACAGCAATCCTGAAGAAAAAGACTTGGGAGTGTTGATTGATGAGAAGCTTAAAATGAGCTGGCAGTGTGCTCATGCAGCCCAGAAGGCAAACCTTGGATACCAGAAGGTATCTCAGGCGGCATCAAGAAGTGTGGTCAGCAGATCACAAGAGGTGTTTCTTCCCTTTTACTCTGCTCTTCTGAGGGCCTCACCTTGAATACTGCATTGAGTTCTAGTGTACCCATCATAAGGAGGGCAAATAACTGTTGGAGTGATTCCAGAAGTGGGCCACAAGAATCATCAGGGCTGGGAGAACTCTCTAATGAGGCTAGGCTGACAGAACTCAGCATGGAGAACAACAGACTCCAGGGGGACTTATAGCTGCCTTCTAATACAAAGAAGGCTGGAGAAGGACTTTTCTTAAGGGTGTCTATCAATAGGACAAGTTCTTCAGGATAAGGGTGGTGAGACTCTGGAATAGGTTGTCTAGAGTGGTTGAGTATACCCCCTCCTCAGAGCTGTTTAATGGATGAAACCTTGGGCAACCAAATCTAGTTGAGAGGTGTCCCTGCACATGGCAGACAGGCTGGTGTAGATGATTCCTGAGATTCCTTCCAACATAAGCCATTCTATGATTCTGTGAAAATATTTCTTAATATAGAATTAATATTGTTATAAACTATGTACACTATATATTACACATACTATTCTGTATATATATGTTCATTGCTTATACTTTGTGAAAGAATAAGAAAGTTAATGCTTGTATATAAAGCTTTTTCATAAGGATATTCTTCTAAAAATATGCATATTAAAGATCTGTCTGAAGAACAGTTCCTGTCTCAGTTTATAGAAAGAAGAGTCCCTGTTCAGGAAAACATCATCTCCAAAGGATGTCCCAGACTCTGAAAGGAATTTAATAAATTCAAAGCCACATTCTAAAAAACACAGACGATGACCTTAAATTCTCTTATCCCAGACAAGATAAAGGTTGGTCTTCTGAGGCTAGTTACATTCTTCCTGTCATTGTCAGTGTAAGTCAGTTTGACAGGAAAGTTACTTTAATTTTAGACAAGTACATATTGCTTTCTCCAGAGACTCAGACATAAGCATTAAGTCTCCAGAAAGAAGCTGTCAGCATACATTGCTTCTGGTTTGCAGAAATTGCCAATGTTTTCTCTTTTTTTTTCCTGTGGCACCCATAAATTCCTGCTATTACTCGCCTTCTAATCTCAAAGATGCATTTGACTTTGTATTTACCATTAGTACACCCCTACCATCCAATGGCTCTTCAGAAACATGCTCCTGCTGCCACAGCACCCAAAACCAACTCACTCAAGCATGCACCAATTTGAAAATTACTTAGATATTACCTCAAGGGGGTTTATCACTGACGTATGATTATTTTTTTTTAAATAGTCATATGTCAGGTTCTTTCAGTCTCCAGAAATTTAAACCCTGCTGAACGTGTAAGTAGTAATGATGGAAAGAAGAACTTTTGGCAAATTAAAATCCAGAAGTTAAATACAATGTTTTATATTTTGCTTATCCCTTTTGTACCAGCTACTAACTACAAAAGCTTTTCAGAGATAAAGGATGGAAAATGCATCACAGTCACGACAAAACCATGACACTGATTTTTATTTACTGTTCCAAGACAGAGACCAGATTCCTGGAAATTTTCTATATATTCTGTAACAACTTAAACCTATCGAATTATGATTACTTCTGAGCAGGTATTTCAGCAAACCACTTCTGTCAATCCTTGCTTTTACTACCTCAATAATACTGCTTCAAAGTATTCAATCTGAAGAGCTACAGTTAACCAGTACCTTAAAAATTATACTGGATGTTCTCAGGAAATAAAGTGATACACAGGATAACAATATTTGTAATTCAGCAAACACCCTGAAGAAAAACATTGCAGCTGCCAGACACCAGGAATCCTGTGGCTGATACAATCTCTTCAGCATATTGAAGAGTTACAGCAAAAACTTCTGTAAAAATGGTGTCTTCGCCTTGCCTTTAATATTTCCTAAAGTTACTCTAGAAGTTTGCACTAGTTTCACAAAGAACACAATTCACTGTCTCAGAAATTTGTCTTGCCATTCCCCCATGAAAAACATAATGGGTTGCTTTTTTCTTGTATATTTCTAATGTTCAGTAATCACAATACTTGTGTGTCCCCTGTATTTTTCTCTAGATACTCTGCACCTCTCTCTGCACTTTCCTACTCCCACTGACTCCACCTTTGCCATTGTCACCCAGTTACAAAGCAATATTTTCCCTGTGTGGTTGACAACACTCCAGTAAGTACAATGAGAGGGGACATCAGCGTATCACAGGACGTTAGGAGTGGGAAGGGACCTTGAAAGATCATCCAGTCCAACCCCCCTGCCAGAGCAGGATCACCCACACCAGATCACACAGGGATGCATCCAAGCAGGTTTTGAATACCTCTAAAGAGAGACTCCACAACCCTATTAGGTAGCCTATTTCCGTGTTCCCTCACCACAAAAAATATTTTCCTCCTGTTTCTATGGAACTTCCTATGCCTCAACTTCCACCCATTGCCCCTTGTCCTGTCATTGGGCATCTTCAAGAAGAGCCTGACTCCATCCTCTCGGCACTCATCCTTTACATATTTATAAACATTAATGAGATCACCCCTTAGTGTCTCTTCTCCAGACTAAAGAGACCCAGCTCCCTCAGTCTGTCCTCATAAGAACAATGTTCCACTCCCTGAATCATTTTTGTCATTCTGCTCTGGACTCTGTCAAGCAGTTGCCTGTCCTTCTTGAACTGAGGGCCCCACAATTGGACACAACATTCCAGATGCCACCTCACCAGGGCAGAGTAGAGGGGGAGAAGAACCTCTCTCAACCTACTGACCACACACTTTCTAATACACCCCAGAATGGCATTGGCGTTCATGGCCAACAGAGCCAACAGTATTTACTTCTCAAAACCAGACCTTTAGTTCATTTCAGATCTACATGTAATAGGAGAGATGCAAAGAATGAAGCAATGTAGTCCAACTTATAGTTCTTTCTATATTGCTACTGATGTTGCAGGACAACTCCAGGATTATGCTTTGCTTCATCTTTACTCATGTAACTTTTTTTTTTTTTTTAATTTCACATGATGTGCATTCTCATCTAAGTTTCTCTTTTTCCTGGGCCCACTACTCATTCTTCCCACACAACTTATTTCTCACCCAAATCAACCATATTTCACACTTCTTCCCAGAGAAGCACTAAAGGTCTCATCAAGTTTTCACTCTCAGTCTTCTGATTCTTCATCTAGTCCAATTTCTTCACTTTTCTCACTTGTATGAAAGTATGAAAGCAATGCAGAAATTTGTAAGAGAGAAGGTATGCTCTTGTCTTCAGTTTGTCTCCTTCCATTTCCTTGACAACTTTGTCAAAATGTGGGTAACATTCACAAAGAAGTCTTCAAACATGAAAGCTATTCTGCTTACACATTCTTTAATCAGGCAGTGTTTTGAATCTATAGGAAGTAATCCTTTTCTCCAGAATTAAATAACCTA
Source organism: Melanerpes aurifrons (assembly GCA_011125475.1). Lineage (NCBI taxonomy): Eukaryota > Metazoa > Chordata > Aves > Piciformes > Picidae > Melanerpes > Melanerpes aurifrons. The sequence continues at coordinate 1,825,332 of WWNC01000105.1, forward strand.
CCCTTCCATGCCAATGACTTACATTAACAATATTCTGCCTCAGCCATCTTCAAAAACAAATCCATCTCTAATTCTCATTTTGTCTTTCTGGGAGTCTTCCATATGCTCTTTACTACACCTCACTGAATACACATTTTGTAAATTCTTGCCTTGAAGTCCAGCGTTTTGACCCAATGTTACTCCCTTCCATTTCACCAAAACTTTCTCCCAAATACATCTGTTCAACAGAACTATCTGGAGCCAAATTCACAAAAGAATGAATTATCTCTTGTAGAATACCATTCTCCTCACTTCCTAATTAACTAACCCTTACTGAAACCACATTCTTCATTGACATTCCTGGCCTCCTGCCACATAAACAGGTTTTTCTAATATTAGTTTCCCCCACACCTTTTTCCTACCGCAAAACAGAAAAACTCAGAACTATGCCATTCAACATATACATCCCATATCCCCAACATCTGCTTAGTAGACAGTAATCTAGCAACAGTGAGTTAGTATCACTGTCCATCTCACCTGTTCATCTCATCAGAAGGTATCTGCTCCAAGAATTTGCAGATGAATATCTTCAAGTCTGAGCTCTAAATAACCACATCTTTTTGCAGTCATCACCCTTTCATTCTTTTCTTGAAAGCTGTTTAGCTTCACAATTTTGTAAGCATATTCTTGGTGTCTTACCCTTGGATTTGTAGCTTAGATACTAGATGAACATGTAAGATCCACCTAAAAATCTTTTCTTTTTGAAGATCCAAGATGCAGCTTTTTCTCTTCACCCACATGTGAAACCTCGCATGATAAGGGGGGCCAGCCCTGCAAACCCATTGCATTTGACTTCTGGATATAGTTTACCCCTCTTCAAAAGGGCTGAAAAGACCTTCTCCAGAGAATTGTCTCATTCAGATACTACCTTCCTCTATATTGATGCGCTGTTTCCCCCATCAGTCCAGAGTGGAGTGGGGGAAGGGTGCTGTCAAGTAGAAACCAAGTTTAGTTATCACTGTCTAGTCATTGGCATTTTACACACCTTCTCCCAGGTTTCTTGGTTCAAGATGGACAAACTACCAATAAACACCACTAACACTTCCATCATTTTCCTCAAAACTCAGTGGCAGATTAAAATCTGAGCATTGTTTGGGGACCGGTATTTTGAGAGTATCAATCACCATACTGATGAACACCTTTTAGCTACATTTACAGACTTAGAGACTTTGTATTCTAAAAAGCACCTATGACTATTGAATCCTAGCATATCATTAAGGTTTCTGTCGGGGGCGCATAAGAAAAAAAAGGCAAAGAATAACACAGGATGTTACCATGTGTGGTGGTTTAGCCTGGGTGCAGGCCCGGATGCCACTGCACAGATCACACCTGGGAGGTCCCAAGGGGTGGGCCCAGCCCAGGGGGTGGTCATAGGAGACCAGGTATTCCATTTCCCACAATGCCCTGTTCCCCTATAAAATGTCCATGCAGGGTCTTCACTTCCATTTTTGTCCCCAGCTGCAGCCTAGGTAAAATGGCGTGAGCCGCCTCCCTTGGGCCTGCCCAGGCCCAAGGCTGGGTTGTTGGGGGGAGGAAAGAGCCCTGGGGGTTTGGGTGTACCCCCAGGTGGGGATGGGATGTTCTTGGATATGTTGTGGGATTTCTCTCTTTTGTCACGGTGCTTGTGGTTCTCTGTAAAGCTTTCATTGTTGTTTGTTTTTAAATTGTTTTTCTATTTAAACTTTCCATCACTTTTGCAATCTGTTTGTCTGAGTCGTCGTTTCTGCCCGTGGTGGGGAGGGGGTCTGCCCCAACCCATTACACCATGCTGCCAAGCAATAGAGTCCCTAATGCTAGAGTTTGGTAATTTTGATTTGAGATTAGCTAGCTTGTTAAAAGTGAGGACACAGTGTGTGTCTTATGCTAAACAGATTTAATTTTATTTAATTTAGAAGGTGATTTCCCTTTCCTCAGTACAAAATGCAGATCATGGCTGAGGAGGATCTAAAGTAATGCTACAGCTGCTTAGCTTTTCCCTTGCAGTAAATTCTGTATTCATTTCTGCTCTAGTCTGTATTTCTCTTTTATAATGAAGCATACAACCTAGTTATTTATAGGCTTTCAAAGGATTAACCACATACTCATAAGAATAAGCCCTCAAGAGGTTAACCTCATCCTCTTAAACTTCACACATTACAATCCCAGAGATAGCTGGCAACCACAGCCTAGAAAGAAAAAATAATCCCACATTTTGTTAATCCTTTAGCCAATCACCTCATGCAACAGTGGAGAGGCCCCTTAAAGGCCTAGAAGTGGGTCTGTTTCAAGAGCCCTGTCAATCCAAAAAAAAAATATGTATTTCACAAAAAGATTAGCAACCTACCTCTAAAGGCAAAAGAAGACATATCTGGTTACTCAGTGGTACACTGAAATTGTGTATCTAAAATGCAGCACTGCTTGTATTTCCTGTATTTGCATGTTCTACTAATAAAGCAAGCACTTTTGTTTGAAAGTAAATCTTTGTTTACATCTAGATTGATCAGTTTAACTGTCCTTTATACTTATAAATCATGAACTTTATGATTACTTTTGATTTTCTAGCTGGACTGTATCTGAAAATTACATCCTTTCCCCACCCCGCAAAAAGTAAAATACACCAAAGAAACAAGCAAACAAACAACAACCACCATAAAAATAAATATCAAAATTACAAAAAACTCACATACCAAAACCACACCAAAACCCAAACAACAAAAGCAAAAAAAGAACACCCCAACACACCCATATCTACCTTCTGGATTACTAGGATCTAGATTCTCTGTTTACCATAAATGTTGACACTGCCTGCAGCTGTGCCAAGGAGTTAATAGGTGCACTTATTTTTTAAGTCAAATATTTGTTATTTACCGAGCAAATCTGCTACTTCATTCACTTTAATATTACATATCAAATGTTGCATTTTAGAAAAAATGAGCAAGAAGTTTGGTTCAGCCACATCTGACCATGACTGTAAGTTAAAGCCTTCAAGAAAATGGAGAAAAAGCAGGCCAAGAGGTATGACTTAATAATCAAGTATCACCCACAGTTCTTTCCTGAGGTAAAAGTTCAGTCAAAGGACTAGCACTGCTTACAAGCTCATTGATTCTAACTATGTTACACTGTTTTGTGGGCATGTGTGAATTCATTCTCTCTTTTATACATGCTTTAACATATACCAATTACATAGCCTGGCTTTTGACTTCACAAGTTTAAATCCCCTGAAAAAAATCTAAGTCCCATGAGACTACACGCTCTTATCTTCACTGTCTGTACTCCAACACATTTACACCCTTTCACTGGGGGGAAAAAAAAAGCAATCTTGTATTTTAAAATGTTGTTCCCACTAGTTAAAGGCTTTATTTCCTTCAAGAATTAACATATGGCCCAGGAGCAACAGCAATTGCTCCAACTCAGTCAAGCCAGTTGGGAAACTCTTGAACCATCTAGTGTCAGGAAACAATGGCCTGTAAAGAGAGAAAGTAAGAAGGGGGGGAAGTTGAGCTTCAACAAAAACAATGATTTTATCAAGAGAAACTACATAAGTATCAGCCAGAAAAAATAAACTTTACTCCTATCTTCAAAATCTATTGTGCATAATTACACTTGAGTACTATGATGTCAGAGACTACTCAATTGCATTTTCTACTGTGACAGATTGCTTTAGTCCATTTGCATTCTGAAAAGAAGTTTCATGATCTTTCATGATCATAATAGACATCTAAACTGTTAAATTACTATTTCTTTTCCTATTTTGAAAGACACTGAACTTTAACAGCATGGCTTTTCCATTGCCCTTTACACTATGTTGGGTTCCTGAACAATACTGACAGCTGCTCTCAAACTGGGCCATGCTCACTCTCAGTGCAGATGCTGCTAATAGGAACAGAGAAGCTTCTGACATGTCCTACACTCTAGGGAGAGGGACTGACATATTGTATACTCAGTGACAGGGGGCAAAGGTCCACCAAATTGTCAACCCAATTTTATGCTATTCATATTTTCTAGGATGTACATTGTCCTCTTCAAATAAAATCAAGTGTACATCAGAGCATGAAACTTCTTGCACATTACAAGATAATTATTGATCATAGAAGACTGTAAAAGATCATTGTGACATACATCTAATTTTAGAATTATCTCTATTCATGCCTCTACATTGTCCAAGAAATTTTGCACTAAAACTTCCTCATTCACAGGCCTGGATTTTTATAGCATCCTTCAGAACTTTTTTAGAAGACATAGGAAAGTATCATTGCAGGTGAAGTCCAGGTAATTTAAAAAAAGAGCTTTCCCCTTACAAAGCAAGTTTAAATTGCATATGGTACTACAGATGCAATTGCTTTTCAAAGGCAATATTATGCAGACTTTAAAAATGGTAGATGACATGCCTGAGACAGCACTATCCTAAATCCACAAAGCATGTTTTTATGTGTATTTTGACACATTTCCATTTACTACATGAAATACTCTTCAGCTCATTTCCAAAGATTTTTCCATTCCTTTTTCACCCCAAAGGAGTACATTAAAAAAAAAAAAATGCAAGAAAGTACAGTTCCCTCATCTTTGCTAATCAAATGCCACAAATATACACAAGCTACATTTCAAAGATCAGATCTCGTATTCATAAAGTAATTCATTATACAAGCAAAGCACAGAGGAGATAGTGACAAATACAGATGTAATTATGTGGGGTTCTAGGATGTGATTAGCAAATCAACTAAGTAAAAGTCAAACGAAGGGAAAAACAGTGCTGATTTGAAGGGGGGGTATGTTTATGCAAAGATAATCTGTCAAGTCTAATAAAGCAGCCTGAATAAAAATTAAGCTGAAAATCCACTAAAGCTCCCCATTTCAGGGAGGAAAAGCTATTAAAAGGAAATGAAGGTCACCCTCCCAGTTTATTTCACCTAATTGATGCCAATAGCTTACCACAGGCAAACTGACTGCAGATCTGGAATTCAGAAACTGATGAAAGGAGAGTTTTCAAGCTGAGGCTCATTCTTTTAATCCTTCCTCACTCCTATTCCCTCCCCTCCCACCTGCAGTTGGGATGTAATTTTAAGCACAGATGGATTAACTAGTTCCATTGTCTGTAGACATCACTGGAGTATGGCACTGTTAATCCATACAGCAGCATGTCTAATTATCATTACAAAGTGTCTGAGGAAACTATAAAGACCAGTAGGGTATCTTCTCAAGCAATTAACATAAATTGATAAATGAGTAATTTGTTTTGGCTACGTCATTCACTTATTCTAGAAGGGCAGAAAATGAGAAATATTCTAGACTTAGCAGCAAGGAAAATGAACTCTGCAGTGGAAGGAGTATATGGTTGAGAAAAGTCATTTGCTTTGCATTAATGAACTGTGATTGACAACCAGTCACAAGCAAGTAGCATTAACTCATTTAGCACATTTCAAAGCACATACTTGGTGAAAGGTTATTAGAACTCTGTGTCACACAATTAATACTAGTTTAAAAGCAAATGAAGTTTCTTGTCAGTAGCTTGGTAATTTAAAATTCATGGAAGATTTACTAGAAAGGGAAAAAAGTAAGAATGAATACTTGTATGGGCTCTAAGAACTCAAATGTCACAAAAAGCACGAGGCAAAGGTAACTAGATCAACTGACACAATACCTACAAACAAACAAGCAACTCTCCCCTATCATCCTTCTTCCAAGGAAAGTTGTTATGCACAGTGCAGCTGCATGGAATGATGTCCTAACAAAGTAAACAATTTTATTCCTGCTTAAAAATGTGTGAAGCAAGACAAATACTTCAGCAACACTGGGCATCAAAAGTGTGTTAGATACCAAAACATTAAACCTTTTTTTTTAAATAGTAAAGCCGTAAGAGATGAAAGCAAGTTATACACACTGTAGGAGGTAGACCTGGAAGGCCACGTACCCCGATGATGGCATTCAGTTCAGCCATGGTCACTTGCTTGGCACGCTCTACAGCTTGGGCCACTTGCTGCTGATGCTATTAAAAAAATGGGTATAGGAAAGAATTTGTGTTAAGATATTCACTACACCAAATCAAGCCAGGATCACAAACAGCTGAATAACTGGTTGGTTTGCAGAAATTCAGGCTACCAAATGCAAGACATCATGTGCTGGTAAAAAGGTAGCAGTGGCCTATTTCTCACTTGTTCAAAAGCAAACAAGAGACCTGAACACAACTAGTTTACCTCTTCATGACATGTCATTTCAATACGTATTTTCTGGCAAATGAATAATCAGTTTCTAATTGACTTGATAGGATGAGGTCAATTTCACATTAGCATAAATTTTAACATTTATATACTCTGCACCCACGGAGCAAAATGGAAAATTTCAAACTGGGTGAAGTGCTTCTCCACTTAACAAGAATTAAAGATACTCATTAAAACTGCAGTGTTTGAAAAGATATATCCAAAGTAATGAGCTTTAAAATTTATCAGTAGATGCCCACAATATGCTACCATCTGTCATTTATACCAGATACAGGTTGATCACCTTGAATAGTATTTTGCATCTGAACTAACTACTCATCTTTTCTACTCAAATTTCATACAAACTATGTAGACAATAAAAGCGTGCTTATTTCACTAGCTTCACATTTGACAACTGAATATCAAATAAGCAATCATCATGATTGGAAGTGAAAGCATTTTGCTACACTGGTAATATTTTAGATTCCCACTCTCCTCAGGCACTAGTTTGAACTCAGATTTGTTAGACCAAATTTACACACTTCAGCTATAACAGATGTTTGTTACACTTGTGTATTGTGATAAAATTAACATCTTAAAACTAGCTAATTTGCAAACAGAAAAGCAACATAATTGCACTTTAACAGCTGAACATATTTACTTACTTCCTGAGACAAAAATGGGATGACTTGTGCACAAATTGTATTCAATCTTTTGGCGATTTCTGTCTATGGAAGAAAGGTATTTTGATTAAAAATGTGGTTTAGGACTGCTGAAATACTAACTAGTGTACAGGATTATATTAAGTTCACAATGCAAAGAAAGTAAGAACAAATTCACGTCTTCACTCCACTGCAAATAGTTTACATATAAAACCAGATGAGGATGGAGACTTAGTTAGCTACTCTAGGACATCTGCCTTGTTTAAAACACTTAAGCTGTATACACACTTATGTATAAATCTGGTCCTTTCACACAGCTCATGAACAAGTAAAACATTTTTGAAATCCATTAAGTCTGAAATAAAGCCCTTTAAAAGGCAGGCTTATTATCACTTCAATTATCAACATGAAGGTGAGAGGCATGGAAGAAAAATGTTTCTTTCATGATCAATTTTATCTGCGCATTAGAATGTAAAACAAGTTTTGCTGACAGAAATACACTATCAGAAGTACAAAATACGAAAACAGAAGCAAGGATGAATGGAAACAAGAAACATCCATACTGAGAGCAAAGCAAAATAATGCAGAAAAGAAGTGTCAAAAAGTCAGTAACAGTACATTAGTGAAACTGAGTAACAGAAGAACAATAAGGCTAGCAACCAGTAGAGAAAACAACAATCCTTCACTGAAAGCAGCAGAGAAGACGGTACAACAAAGCCTTCTGAGTTTCACTTTGACAGCTTCATGTATCTCCCACTTTCCTATTTCCCACTTTTGGTATGTCACCCTTAATACAGGACTTCCAATGGGGTACAGGGATCTTTTCCTCACATAACTCAGTCAGACCTGCGCTTAACAAGCTTTTCAGACCTATACATCTGTCCCTCATTACAGTTAACCCTCAAAGTACTTCCACTAGATTATTCCTGAAAAACACCTCCTGCAGTCACTCTAACTCAGCTGCAAAAAAAAACAAACTAAACAACAAAATAAGCACCAGATGTGAACACAGCCTACATACAAGACACTCTGAGGAGCTCCCATAATCCTTTATCACTAATCCATATAGATATTTCCTGGAGTTTTTAAGGTAGGAAGCAAGAGATCCCTGCTGAGAATTGTTAGGTCTTCCATGAAATGACACGCATAAACCTAAGTAAAGAAACTCTTTCAAAGTAGTCATATGGAAACATTGCTAACTCATCTGCTGAGCCTTTCACTAAGCCTTCAAATCATCCTGAGTTGATTTTTTCTGGTTGGTTGGTTTTGGTGGTTGGGGTTTTTTTGTTTGTTTTTTTTGTTTTTCGTAGGGTTTTTTGTTAGGAAGACACTGTGATGTGCTGATCTTCTATAGTCAGTCAAGTAGCAGTGAGGGGCACACAAGTCACCTTCCACTTTTGTGTCTTAGAAGACTAATAATTTGAGACCTGGGCAATGACTGGCCATTGGAATGACCTGCCCAGGGAGATGGGGAGTCACCATCACCAGAGATGTTTAAAAGGAGACTGGATGGGACGCTTGGTGCCATGGTTTAGTTGATTAGATAGCGTTAGGTGATAGGTTGGACTCAGTGATCTCTGAGGTCTTTTCCAATCTGGTTAATTCTATAAAAAAATACAATTGGCAAACTTTAACACATCTTTCCCTACCTCTGACAAATAAAAGGAAAACACTTCATAGCACTAGAGACTAGTGAAACGCCTCTCTCTCTCTGATGTAGACTGCAGTCCCCACCTGACCGAAGTCTGTCATTTGACACAGCTATTCCTAAGTTTTTTGAAGACAAGAGTCTCAAATTACTCTAAAACGGTATCTTCCTACGACAAAAAGGTTGTCCTAAATAAGGGCAGTGAGACCACAGGCGCTTCACAACAAGGCTTTATGACCCTACAACATGAAGATCCCTGTTCTCACCAGAAATTTCATACAATACCACAGTAGTCTGTTTCCACTTTGCTTAGGACATGACCATAAATAACCATTCTGTGTGTGGCCCTTAGTACTTGTACTACGTAGATAGTTATATTACCAACATAACACTTATCAGACAACTATCACAAAATCTGACAGCATTTTCAGCGTCTGCTAACAAGAACAAAAGAAAAAAAAATAAAAAGGAAAGAAAAAACATAAGATTGAGTGACAACTGTGTACTAAAAGGGCATTTTTCCACATACCTAGGATGCCCCTCCAGAAAACAAGGTATGTAAACTATGGATAGATTGTTACACAGAAATCTGGTTGGTTTAGGCTTAGCTAAAATGTTTGGAGTCAAAGAACTTAACTGCCCTAGGTCAATGGGATTACCTTTGTTTTCAGGACAGAAGCTTGAACAAGTCATAGAAGACGGTAAGAGGGGAAAATAAAAAGTAAACTTTTGGTCTAATGAAAAGTTTATATGGCCCACGTAGAAGTCTTCCTTTAATACCAAAATAACTACCCTTATTGTAGCTGTATGATTAAAAAAAAAAACAAAAACACACTACTCATTTGCAGTAGTCTGTAATTCAACTTTACATACTAAAGGGTTTTTCTGTGCAGCTTCCAGGTATCTGAGTTTCACTGTAATAACATAGCATGCAGGATTGCACCCAGTAAAACATAAGAATGGAATATACAATAATTACCAGTCCCAAAGCAGACTAATTATTTTGTCGTTATTTTTACTACTTTACCATAAAAGTGGGGGAAAGATACAATCAAGTTCCGCCTTTCCTAGTCAATCTTACTTTCAAATTGATTCAATAATATCATATGCGACTTAAGAGACAATTACAGTGAAAGGGAACTGAAAAGAGTATTCCACACTTCACAATAGATGTCTGCATACATTTGAAAGGCAGTTTGCATACTAGCACTATTTCTCCACACACAATTAAGTGCTTCAAATTGTTTATCCATTACGATACTTCATCCACCCTTATTCACAATTAAGAGTATGTTTGTTTTCTAGCAGGTTGTGAAAATTAGAGTTTAATGCACAATATACCTAATCTTGCCCATCAGGAGTTGCAAGAGATTGTTTACAAAACTGAAAGAACTTTCATTAATTATAAATCTAGCTGTTAAGACAATGTATGTTCACCTTTCAGGGTGAAATATCATTGTGTACATATATTCACACACACGCGCGTCTGTATGTGTATATATATTAATTCTTGAAAAGCAAACTTTTTGAAGAAGTCTAGGAGAGCTTCATTAATGTGGCCGTTTGAGGCGGTGCCTTTAACAAAGGGATACTATTGCCGAATGTTTGTAAACGAAAGACGGATCTAAACTAATTTCATTGGTGGAGAGACAGAAGCACTGCCTTAAGTTTCATTCCCAGTGAGACTAGTCTCAGTCTTGCTTTCTCCCTGTGCAGCTCACAGCTTTCTGGGCTCTCGGCCAGGCTTGACCTTGAAGCAGATAAAAGCGTGAGGCCTCTTCTAACATTCTAACACATAACTGCTTTTTAATTAACAGTTTCTTTTTTTTTTTCTCTCTCTTTCTAACCCTCTTTTGGGGAAAGGGGGAGAGAAGGGGGAGCAGGGATGGGGAACCCCCCTCAGTAGAGGAGGGAACTCTCATTCCTGTGTTACTTTGTTGTATATTTCTGTATATATTGTAAATACTGTAAATTCTGTATATATTTCCCTGCATTCCCTAAACTGCTTTGTAAATATACAGCACATACTCCTTTGCTAATCCGGCTGTGTGTTTTTTTTCCTTTCAATTTTCTTCCCTCTACTCACAGAGGGGCGAAAGGCCTGGCCTTTCCCCCAACCCTATGACAATTAATGAGGACTAGACAGCATTAATCTGTATATGCTCATGGATTTGAAAAATCTTAAAAGAAAACTACTTATCAGTTACTTCTAGAATCCTTCCAATACAACAGCTATTATCTAGCTGCTGACTTGAGACACATAGGGCAAACGAGAATGAGTAAACAAGAAAATTCTGCAGAAAGCTGCTGAAGCGTAAGACAAATGTGACTAATTGCCTACGTTCTTTGGCTCCTTGGAAAAGCAGACTGTAGAAGCTCTCCTAGCTCTACGGCAGCTCTTAGTAAAGCATCTGAAGTGCACTTAGTTGTGTTCTTAATGCACAGCCTCTTGAATACATTTGTTTTTAATAGAGGACTTGAGTGTAGGGTCTATCAAAGAACAACAAAACTACATCATTAACTGTTTCTTTCTGTTGCAATGATTGCCTTTTGATTTATTGGCAAATTACAAGCTTGTCAAACCCCTGAATGAAGTGCTATCCCCTTTCTCAAGCATCATTAAAAATTAACATGAAGGAATTCAGCTGCAATTTGTAAAATTAAGTTGAGCCAACCGAGTTTTTCTCCCTTCACTCATGTAATTTTTTTGCTTCTGTTCCATTTAATTGAGGACTGGAATGTTTTGACCTAATCATGAAAAACCCACGTGTTTGTACTCACATTTGTCTCTCACTAAAGTGAACTCTTAACATAACGACAAAGAGGACAGTTGGACTAGTCACTAAATACAACATTAATTTATAACAGTAATTTTACTAAAGCAGTTAAAGCTTGCATAAACAACTGCAATTTTTTTTCCTTCTACATTTTTACAAAAATGTATTCAAGTGTTTTCCTCTACAGTAGTACACTGCAGATCATTTTCCATTTTGACAACCAATACTTTCCAAAGTACCATGCAAGACATGCTGAAAATCAACATGATTTCTTAACTAGAGATTTTTTGCACTGTAACGAAAAGAACTAAGTACAAGTATACAAACTGACACACCTAACACTCCTGGTTTTCACCACTAATGCTGGAAACCTCAATTTATAGGAGTCATCACCCTCACATCTAAGTGAAGAATGCAACCTTCCTCTGAGGAGAGCTAATGGCCTTTCAGCTTCAGAGATTTCAACAGTATTTATTTTAGATTTGTTCCAGTCAGTGTCTGCCATACATGTTCTTGTACTACCCTTATCTATACCATTCATAGCAATCTAAATAAAATTATATCTTTCATGTTATTAACAACTGATTGTATTGTGACAATTCCTTTAAGGGCTGAGGCCCCTCAAAATTTTACAGACATATTAAAGATGTCTGTTGTACATCAGAAGCTTATTGTTCTTTCCTGAAAACTACATTTCATATATCACAGTGTTAGAGGAGTATTTGAAAACACTTATCACCAGATGTATGTAGTATCATTTATGACACTTGTATTTACTCAGTTATTTCAATTTTGAGAATCACGTTTCTCATTAGACTGGAAAGAATACATCTTAGGAACATGACTAAAAGTAAAGCAAGAAAATCAAAAGTTCTGATGATACCTAAAAAAGCTTGTCCTAATCCATTACTTTAAAGCAAAAGAATGAGAGAACTAATCTTTAATGCACAGAGAGAATACTCTGAAATGACATGCACAAAACAAAATTTAGATAGTAATGCTTAAGTACTCTGCTTCCACTTACACTTTCAACATGTAGAAAGCCAAGTACAGCACTGAATTCCTTCTGGAAGAACAAAACAGACTTCCTGTCATTTACAGCATGTAACACAGTAATCCTCTAGAGAGTAAAGGTCAATGTTGCACTTTTGGTCATTATTCAGTCATTTGCCTGTGATAGGGATTAGAAGGAAATCAAAGGCTATGAGAATGCTGCAAATGGCTTGACCTCAGACCAATTTTCATCTCTATCACACATATGGATAAAAGCCCTATTTATGGGCTTTTATGGGATACACATGACTACTTTCAAAATTCCTGTCACAAGGCAGAAATGTTAAATAGCACATTTCAGAACTCCTTAGGTAAGTAACTGCGTGGGTGCATTTCAGTCCTGAGCTTAAAGTTTAGTACCCATTAAGTATTTTAACTTTTCCAGCAGAATCATTTAAACAAGCAGTACACTGAAGTGATGTAGCTTTAGGTTTTTTGTGGTTGAGATCCAAGATAACAAAAACACACATTTGTAGAGCAATTGCAAAAATGAAACATTTCAATGTGCTTAGCTCTCTGCATGCTTTGCTACAGAAAGATTAAAGCACTTCAAAGAAATCTGCTGCTAATAATTCATGGGGTGAGAGGCTGTTGGAGGTTTAATTAAATCTCAAAACTTAAATATTCAAAAGCCTCAAATCATTACAGCTAGCATTCTATGAACTTTGTTGTTCATGAGTTATTGAATCTACACTGAACACTGATATACAAGTACACTATTAATGCTCTTTTAAACTAATACACTACAGTCTGCTTCAGCAATGGCTACAAAAGAAAAACATAAAGGCAATACACCATTTGAAAGTTTAGCCCCCTCCATAGTGTATCAATACCAACAGCATGTCAACCAAAGATTCAATTCAGGTAAGTGCCACTGCCAAATTGTCTTGTTCCCAAACATGCTTTATGATTATTTTATAGGTTAAAATTTAATGTGTCCTGACTCACATCTCCATGACAACATTGGCTAACCCTGCAAATCATTTGGGTAATCAGGTATCTTATCTTTCTATTGTTTTCAAATCAAATGATACTGCTAGAACTGCAGTAGCCAATCAATTTTACAGGCATCCTGAGTAATAGACTCACAAGTAGCCACATTCATGTCCCTTTTACAGCTGTATTAGCCATGCTGCAAACACTGGAAGTTGCCCTTCAAACTATTTTAAATTATAAATACTGTAATTACTAATATTCTTACCAATAGGAGGGGATGGGAGGTTTACTCTCAACAGCTGCTTGAAATTCAATCTGACAAGCGGCAATGGGTAGCATTCATTTCAGCAACTGTAACAAAATCTGTATTTTGAGTGCAAATTGTCAGTTTAATGTCTTATTAACAAATACAGCTTTCCTTCTGCCTCACATTTGTACTACTCATTTTAATTTCAAGTTCAGCCACTACAAAATGACATTAAAAACCCAGAAGACTGGCATGAAAAATCCTTAGCAATGATAAAAAAAAAAACAAAATACCCACACATGCAGTGTAGTGGTGTGTTGTAAGTGGGGTGGAAGAAGTAACAGAATGTTGATAGACTAAAGCCTCGAAATTGTAAAGCCATAGAATGCCAGAGAGCTTCCAATGTGTTTGTTTTTTGTTGAGTTGGGTTTTTTGGAAGGTTGTTTGGTTGGGGTTTTTTTGTTGGTTTTGGATGTGTTGTTTTTTTTAATTCAGTATCTCAACTATATTTATCTAAATTCTCTTAGATGTCAGTTTAAATTACTGAGAGGTCATGTTAATTTAAACTACAGAGGATGCACAAAACCACTACACTTGCCAGACGCCTAGTACAGGTTTGGACTTCATTCAGCTGTAAAGTGAAGTGATTGGATATATTTCAGATGTCTAATTTCAATGTTTTCTAAAATAGAGAGAGGCTGCTGTGCAGCTCAATAAACCACTGTACAGAACTGCCCATACCATTTGCAGCTGTAAATCCTGCTGAATCCAAGCCAACGGGCTACAAAAAAGCTGTTGTCACACAATGGTAAAGTGTTCCTTTCACAAATCCCATGTCACTACTCGTGTTAAAGTTGGCTAAACAGGACAGACACCACATTTTTCCTTTAATTCAACTTTAGCCCATCTTACTTAAGCACTCACTACAACAGGTATGCTTATCCAAATTTTAGTTTCACAGCTTAGTTTCCATGTCTAAGCTAACCTTCAATACACAGCAAAGTAATTAAAGCACTGAAGCGAGAGCACGGCTTTGTTTTACTTTCAAGTAGTTTTCCAGCACACACCATTTCTTCTACTACTTTAGATTCCATGTGACGCTGAGGAAGTCAGAGGATGACTCCAAATCTGGCAAGGTCTTACCACTTTTGGTTCCAGTGGCAGACTTTCATCCAGTCATCTTAACCAAGTAGTGAAGCAGAAAACATTGCTGAAATAAGCAGCAAAGTACCAGCCTAACACACCACATCAAGTTAAATGGGCTTCACAGAAGATATCCATCATGTAACAGCCCAGAGTACCAGAAGAACCAAGCCGGGAGCAGAGGTTTTGGAGAGAAAGCAGTTAGCTATAGGATGAACTCCCCTCTTCTGCAGGACTGCACCCTCACATGCTCTCACAGTACTCTAGAATAAGCAAAATCATCCAGCATGCTTTGCAGTATTACCCTTAAGGGCATTTTAAGTGAGCAATATACACTACACAAGAACAAGAAAAGAAAGAGATAAGAAGAAAAGAGATTAAAAAGTGATATATCTCTAACTGCTACACTCTATTAGAAGACAGCCTTGTTGACTTTTCATTTGGTATAGGACATTTTAATGCTGCTTCCTATCTTTTTCTTATTTCCAGAAGTCACATCCCAATTTCTGCATATGTCCCTGCCCTTGACACATTCTGTCACTTTATTCAGACAGCAGTAGAAAGTAAGATCTCTTGTATAGCTGAAGAAGTGCCTAGAACCACGCAACTTCTAAAAATTAGAGCATAAAATTCCTCAAACTCAGCACACACATTTACAGTACACAATCAGTAACAAAACTCTCAGTCAGCATTCAACCTTAATCAACATTCAAGTAAAACTACAGTAGCTGTAGAATCTGATCTGGACTTGAACAGTAAGCAGGCTGCCTGACAAAAAAAGGAGACACTTTCAAGGGCTGGAATATTGGAGTGAGTATCATATAATGCATTTTTTAGTACTTTACAAATAATTACCAAATAAAACTTAACAAGTCATCTGCACTTTTGCATCCTAAATAAGTTTACCATCTTACAGTACCCAGTATATTCACAGATCAGTTTCAAAACACTGTGAAGTCAGAAAAACAACTTAAAGCTTCAAGTACCATCAGGTCACTCAGTGAATAACACATTAAGAGGACTAACAATGTTTGTCAGCAACTAGCAGAATTCACCACCACACAAGATGAAAAAGCAAGTAAGACTTCAAGAAAGCAAATGCCAACTGGTAAGATCAATTTTATGGGATCTGTTACTGGAGGGAGATAGAACAGCACTGTGAAAAGCTGCCATTTCCTTTATGAAACAATATTAAGGACATGTTAATACATCTCAGAATGGAAGAAGGGACAAAGGGAAGGAATTGTGGCAACAAACTAAATCTTCAATTTTTAATTGGCTTCATACAAACAGCAAAACATACAGGAATTAGAAACTAGGTCAGGTGAGATAGTACAAATACGCACATGACAAGCATGTATTTTTTAACTGTGCTACTAGTAAGCAACAGTTAAATTAAAGCTATGGCTCTACAAGTTGGAATATTTAGAGAACATCAACAAAAAAGTTCAATTTCCTCAGAGTTCCTGTGATACGGTCACAGCACACTGAGAATGCCAGAAAGTCTATACTTTTTTCCCATTTGTCTTAACTACACAAGAATCATTAACAACTACCTAGTTACATTAAAGTCAACACTGTAGCTTAAACAGAAAAACAACAGATCAAAGCAAACCAAGTAAAACACCTTCAAAATTACTAGACCTCATGAAATAAAGGGAGCCTGTAAGTGAAGACTGATCACCTAGTGGACGCCATGCAAATATCAAGTGGATAGGAAACTATAAAAGGACAGCACCTAACAGATGGAAAACAGCCTATGAAGAAACAAAGAGACTCCAGCTTAATTACTACTCCTGAAGTTTGGAACATTGAAAAGCTTCTTATCCATTTAGGTGAAACAGAAATATAAATCACAACTCTTAAGTATTTTACATCAGTAAACATCACCTAAATTATTCACTGTCCAGACAAGTAAAGCTAAGAAAGGCAGAAGGTTAACATCTTCATTAGGAATTTGACACTTGTAGCAGTATTAAGAGTAACACAAACAGCACAGCTAAAACTTCACAGGAGCAAGTATAAAACTATTTGACAATTAAACTGTGTATGAATACATCCTTCTCTCCTGCAAATTAGTAGACTTCCTCATACATGATGGATCCAGTGTTTTCAAGTATATCCCACTAACAAGCATAAAGATGTCTTCATTTGCTCTAATCCTTAATTGGTAGAGAGCTTCAAGCTGAGAAAGAATATACTGGAGAATAGCTTCAGAACTCAGTTTGCAGTGAATAGAAAAACAGACTACAAAGGAAAACTGACAGGGATAAAAAGGGATAAAGAAACATAGCATGCCTACAGAGGAACATAAAAGAAAAGGAAATAATGGGCCAGGAAGGAATCTCTCAGTCACAGCGGATCACAAGTTGTACACAAGTCAATAGCATGCTGTTGCAAAAAAACGCTGCCACCACAGTAAGCCATACACCAAGTAAACACACTATGCTGTTCAGCATGGGCATTTTCTCCCCTGGAGTGATGCACTCGCTTTGGGCACTGTACTTCAGCTAGGAGAATAAACCTAGAATGAAGAAGCATGCAAAATGGTTCTAGAAAACAGAACCCTATCCAAGGTGAAAAACATTAGTTGAGCCTTCAACAGGAAAGACTAAAGTTGAGAGCTTGCCACTCACCACCACTGTTGAGACTTTGCTAACTGATAGAACAAGCGTCCTATCAGCAATGATACTGGAAATAGGGAGTTCTGCTACAAAAACAGGAGGCACTAGGTGCTTTGCAGTGCTGCCATTCTACAGTTCCTGTTTTGATTTAAAGAAACAAGCTATGAGTTTTTCATGGGACTTGTTTGATTCTGTATTTTCTTAGCTGGCAATTTATGTCCACCATTCCAGGTCACAGAAAGTTAGTTGTCTGTAAAGGCTGCAAACCTTGTAACCAGTTGCAAAAACCCAGAGTGACTACATCCAAACTCTGTATGCACAAAGAACTACTACTTAAAAACTTTGTTGCAAATGGGAATTGTTCTGGCAACACGACAAAAAGTGCTTTTCTATTAGTTATTTTTCTCAAGAAATCATTATGTTTTCATTCTCTTCCCACGTCTGGGATTTAACTCAAACTTCTACAATTAAAATAGTTGGAATCGTCATACCACCAAGCAGAGAGCACAGCAATTATGTGAGCTTTAGAAGACTTACAAATTTCATAAACAGGCAGATCATAAAAACGTTTCAGACATCTTTTCATCTTCTTGACCTAACAAAAGCAGGTTTCCTTAGTGACTTAATACCAAATTCAGATGAAGCTGAACAATTATACCCATCCAATTCTTACCCATCCAAAACTGAGAGCTATCTTTCTGGTTTTGCTTGTTAATCCATAGAAGCCTCTAAAATGGCACATAGAGAGGTGGCAGCTTTTCGCACTCTAAATCAAATTTTATCCTGAGCCATCAACTACATGTTCCAGTACATAGAATGAACAGTCCTTCCCTTCTAATTAAAAAATCCATGCTACTATTGCCCTTGCAAACTGCTAAACAAGCGGTATTGGCAATTTGCTTGTGTTCTGTATTTAGTGCAAATTCCAACAGATTGCCTCATAATGCAGTTTTGTATTCTCTCTGGTTTTGTCAATACACTGACTGGTCATCCTGCAACTAAGTTGCTCTAACTGTTTACACAAACATCAAAAAGCTTCAAGAAAAATTTTAAAAAGACTGAATAGTGGGGGGGAAAGGAACATCCATGCTGATAAGGGAGAGAAACAACAATAAAAAAAAAAAAACACAAACAAGAAAACACTACATGAAAAAGCAAATGAACTTCTGGTTTGCTATCACATAGCTAGAAAGGCTGGTTAGGTCTTCAGATCACCTAAGAAGTACAAAGTATTTCCAGATAAGCAGCTCTGATGAAAAGTTTAACCAACACCCCTCAAAGAACTTTAATCCATAATTTGATCACCTATGTTAATTCATACACAGACAAAGAGCATGAAGAAAAGGTGAGAGCAACTCAGCCAATCCTATTGATTGGAGGAAGAATCACAGAGAAGGCAAAAGGGGGAAATATCCAGAAAACAGATGTAATAATATAAATCTCTGGTTCATCTGCACCCAAGGAACTGCATGTACTTCTAGTCCACTCATTTCACAAGTCAAGTTATAATGATCAAGGCTAAGGAAAAAAAAAAAAAATGTAGATCAAAAAAAGCCACACACTATGTAGGCTCAGACTGTCTAACAATGAATCAACACAAATGGGTTACAACAGAAAATTGAGTGCATTGAAAAAGCAGATAGGAATTAACCACTCATCTGTTATGAGAATTATGGATTATCACATGAATACAGTGGAAACCAGGCTCAAAGCAAACAAAGGGTAGTTTTTGTCCTGCACCTGGGACAACCTCCTCCCCAGCCCACCACAACCAGAGTTAGACAGCAGTTCTGCAGGATGGCACAGGTGTCCTGGGGAATAAGTTGAATAGGCATCAGACCCACACCCTTGTGCTGAGAAAGGCTACGCCTCATAGTGGGATAACAGCATTATTGTAATTAGGTGGCTGATTAAAACAAATTGTTCTCCTTTCTGTTCCCCTTACTAGGCAAAAAAGAAGATATTGCCAGACTGCAGTAAGTCACTAAGTGATGCCAGTAAGATAATCAGAGAATCAGTGCAATGTAGCAGGATGAAGAGGAGGAGAAATGGGACAGGAGATCCCACTGCTGACAGAGGTGATTACAGAGAACACTAAGCCCTACTCTTCGAGTGGCACAGCGAAAGAATAAAAGGCAGGCAACGACAAGTGCAGAAAGGCAACATTTTAGTTGGTGAAGGAAAAAAATTAATCACAATGAAGACAGATGAAATACTGGAAAGTGTTGCCCAGAGATGTCTCACAAGATTATTTGTATGAAATACTTTAGATGGAAACCTCACACTTGCAAAAGCACAGGCTGAAAGTTCAGGCTGAACAAGAGACCAGCTTTCAAATACTTCAAGAGCCATTGCCTATGAGCACCCATAAGGACTGATTGTTAAACTAGCTGTTTTGACAATTATATTCTGAAACTGGGAATTTTCCCTGTCAGCTGTTGGGTTTTGCCCTTCTAAAAGAACTATGGGAACAACTACTATTGCTGAGCTACACTTACAGTCTAAGTGTGATGCAAAAGACTAAAATAGTAATGTCTGACATAATTGCCATTAGATATCCCTAAATCTTACCTCAAGTAGAAAGATAAACTCATTAGTTCTACTAAAAGCTGTTGTAATTTTCTAAATAACATTACTGTGCAGTCATCTGATAAGTACCAGTTAACCTAAATTTGTTCTTAAAGGCTTATATATTTGAGAGCAGGCTGGCATATAATAAAAGATCCTATCTTCCATTTTGCACAGAAGACAATGCAATTTACCCCTTTGCTAGAGCAAGGTGGGAGGAAAGGCAATTCAAATACTCAGCTAGGTTTGATCTAACAACCGGCACAACAAGGAGTAGTATTAAGCTCTGTCCCTGAGACCCGTTGTGATAGCATACTGCACATTCACAAAGCATCTTTCCTCCTTCTCACCTCAAGAAATAGCAAAACACTTTTGCTCACTTTAACCAATCCATAAGGTAAATCAGAGATTTGTCTGCCTAAGTTCCAGCAATGGAAGGTTAAATTCAATAACACAGCTGGTAGGAATGCACTTCCTCACTACAGTTCTGTGGAAAACCTGAAATCCAGTAAAAGACGTCCAAAATATGAGTTTATCAGACAATATTTAACATATGGTAAGTGCTTACACTGTGATAAACTTCCAGATTAAGTTGTACATGGATATGACATAATAGATAACATCTAAAAATACAGCTATCTAAAAGCTGCATGGAGACATATTTCACATAGTGCTTTAAGAGTGTCAGATAACTCCTTCACAACAATGCTGGCCTCAAGCTTCAATGAGGTCTTCTTAAAGTCAAGAAAGCTGAAATCTAATGACTGTTTAAATTGACACTCTAGGTGTGGTTGAAACAGCTGCACCAGTGATATGACAGTACTAATTTAGAAACCAAGTACTTGTCAAATAAGTACAATTTTGAGTAAAAAGTATCAAGTCTGTATGAAATGCAACATTTTATTTTTAAAATAAAGGCAGAGTTTGCATGTTTTATGTGGCAATGCCAACTGCAAAATGTTATTGTAACACTTGCTGCGCACCACAAATCCTTAAGTATTGATTAAGTTTGCATTCCACTAATTAAAATGCAAGTAGGAAAAGCAGGGAAAAAAATATCTTTAAAATCTCTTTCAACAGCACAGACATCCTATTCAAGTGCTACAAAGAGCTACTCAAACTGCTTAATTCCTTCATATTTAACCCACTCCTGAAAACTAACATTCTAATGAGGTATCAGCAGAAAATTCTGTCCTTTGTCAGAGTATTAGAAATTATTCCACAAAGCATTCCAAGGTAAAAGAAATATCTAACTCTTGCACAAGCCATTAAAATAACATAGTTTGGGCGTTTGTATAGTTTTCTTATTAACAACCTGGATGAGGGGATTGATTGTACCCTCAGCAAGTTTGCTGATGATAGAAAACTGGATGGGGTGGCCAACACCCCTTTAGAATATGCTGCCATTCCACGAGATCTGGACAGGCTAGAGAGCTGGGTGAAGGTAAACCTCATGAAGACCAACAAGGACAAGTGCAGGGTCCTGCACCTGGGGTGGAATAACAGCAGGCACCACTGCAGGTTAGGGGTTGCCCTGCTGGAAAGCAGCTCCATGGAGAAAGACATTGGAGTCCTAGTGGACAGCAAGTTCTGCATGGGACAGCAAAGTGCCCCATGGCCAAAAGGGCCAATGGTACCCTGGGGAGTACCATTAAAAGTGTGTCCAGCAGGTCTAGGGAGGTTCTTCTCCCCCTCTACTTTGCCCTGGTGAGACCACACCTGGAATATTGTGTCTAGTTTTCGGCTCCCCAATTCAAAAGAAATAAGCATTCGCTGGAGAGAGTCCAATCGAGAGCCATGAGGATGATCAGGGGACTTGAGCATCTCCTCTATGAAGAGAGACTGACAGATCTGGGGCTGTTTAATCTTGAGAAGATTGAGAGGGACCTAGGGGTAGTGGTTGACAGCCGGCTGAACATGAGCCAGCAGTATGCCCAAGTGGCCAAGAAGGCCAATGGCAACCTGGCCTGCATCAGAAATACTGTGGCCAGCAGAAGCAGGGAAGTCATTGTGCCCCTGTATTCAGCACTGGTACCTTGAGTACTGTGTCCAGAGAAGGGCAACGATGCTGGTGAGAGGTCTTGAGCACAAGCCCTACGAGGAGAGGCTGAGGAATTTGGAGTTGTTTAGCCTGGAGAAGGCTTAGGGGAGAACCTATTGCCCTGTACAACTACCTGAAAGGAGGTTGTAGACAGGCAGGGGTTGATCTCTTCTCCCAGGCAACCAGTGACAGAACAAGAGGACATAGTCTCAAGCTGCACCAGGGGAAGTTTAGCCTCAAGGTGAGGAGAAAGTTCTTCATAGAAAGAGTAATTGGCCAGTGGAATGTGCTGCCCAGGGAGGTGGCGGAGTCACCATCCCTGGAGGTGTTCAAAAGGGGACTGGACATGGCACTTGAAGCCATGGTCATGGTGTGTTAGGTAATAGGTTGGACTTGATCTCTGAGGTCTTTTCCAACCTTGCTGATTCTATGATTCTATGAGAGGAGAGCTCATCATTGTCTATAAATATCTGAGGGGTGGGGGCCAATCTCTTTTTGGTGGTGTGAAATAAGACAGGGAACAATGGATACAAACTTGAACACAGAAGGTTTCAGCTCAACATGAGAAACATTCTTTACAGTGAGGGTGACAGAGCATTGGAACAGGCTGCCCACAGAGGTTGTCAAGTCTCCCTCTCTGGAGACTTTCAAAACCTGCCTGGATGCATTCCTGGGTGGACCACCCTAAGCAATCCTGCTTTTGGCAGGGAGTTTGGACTCCATCTCTGTAGTTCCCCACCAATCTCTCTGATTCTGTAAGACACAAGTTAATGAATGACAAGTCTGCCTCCAGGCAAGTCAGAGATCATGGTAACACACCCAAAGACAAAGACAAGAGAAACGCACACACTGTAGTAGTTCATATAGTCTATTACAACTTGTTCAGCAGTGTTGAGTTTTTCTTTCATTGGCTGCCTGCCACTGAAAAAAGCTAATCTTGCATCTAAACAATCTAGGCATTAAACGCACAGGAAGCCTTACCTTCTGACTTACAACACAAGACGACAGACAGAGCTGGTGGAAATAATGAGGTGCTGCCCTAAAAGCTGAGGGCAGCAACCCTTTAAGTACAGAAGGATTTTTAATACCCAACCAATTCTACATCTTGGCAGTAGTAGTTGATGCATTTGCAGATGTCACAGTGGGGAAAATGTGATTTGGACAGTGTAATACACAGGTGAAACACAAAACTACACAAAATATTCTTACTCTATTTTGACAAATATGAAACAGTATCTGAATGAAATGTATGCACCCTAAACAAATCCTGAGGCACTTGCTCCCATTTTAGCTATGCAAATTCTAGGAACTTCTCACTTTAAAATAATTTCTCTGAAAACAGTGTAAGAATTCACACAAAACATCCTCCTTAGAATTGACCACTGAAAATCTTTTTTAAAAACACTAAAAAAACCCCTATAAAGAAACAATAGAAAAAAAGAGCCACAAATATGCCAAAAGAGATTATTCCCTGACCACTGTTCAGATAGCAGCCTGGAAAACAGCAGCAACTCAATTTAAGCACACAGTTATGCAATTAAACACTACAAAGTGCCAAAGGTCAAGTTGTAAAGGTATGAAGGAAGCTTTACCATAGTCATTTCTGGACTTGTATGCAACATATTTAAGTGGAAAGCTCTGCACTACAGCTGTTCATATATGGAAACTCCACCTCAATTAAGTTTGTTTATAACAATGTTCAAGTCCTGACTAACTCTGTTTTAATCAAATTATAGTAGATTATCAAATTAAATAAAGAGGGAACTGTTTATGCAATGCAAGAACTCAAAACTTTCATGTGCAGGCAAAATGCACTTTTATTGAAATGATTCCACCTTAACACACCACACTGCAAAAAGAAACACTGTTGCAGTACTTTTTTTTTTTTTTTTTTCAATCAGGAGACCAACGACTCAGTCTGAAGAGCTTCACACTGAGTGAGTGCAGCATCCACATAGGAGGTAGGCCTTAAAAACATTACAGCTTGTTCAGTGGAAAGTTTCCCCATCAACACATTCTTCAGCAACAAAGACACTGTCAGAAATGACAATTTTTCCTGTCCCCGATGATGCCTTGCTAGCATTTGATTACAAGCCATAAAGCAGGAATAATTTCAGCCTGTCAGGAGTCTAGCTAATGCCCAGTTGCCCCCTAGAGAAAATTTCTGTCAAATGTAATGAGGGCTCTCTACAACATAATGAGCACTTAGGCCATGATGGTGATCAGCCATCAAAAAGCATCAATTTTAGCGTGGCTACACCCTTGGGGCTAGACATCACCAGTTTTAATAAGAATTATGGTTACTATCTGCCAAAAGCCTCCTCTGAACTTAGCGTTAGCAGTGCAAATTCAGATGAACATCATTGGTACATTTCCTGTAACCTAAGACAATATGCATAGTGAACTATAATACCACTGCACATCCTCATTGAAGGCACCTACATCAAGTGTCTTCACCTGAATGTGCTACTTTTATCAGAAATTAGATTACCTTAAAAAGCATAGTATAAGAGACTACTATTCAAAGAAATGTAGTTTGTCTTCAAAAGCTTGTTCTTAACAGCATACAGGGTGCAAATACGGCTCTCTGGCTAGAACCAGCACAGATATAATGAAGTTATAAATTTTAAAACCTGGTGAAGTATCACTGCCTAATGGGAATGAAATTATAGTTACCATACAAACAACACTAAGCTTTTGCAATACACAGATGGTAAGGTCAAAGCATAAACCTCAGCTCTGACACTTTTGTGGGCTTAACTGATTTTACACAAAGTTGATTTCTAGTACATTTATGAAGTCACACATTCATTTTGCACTAAGTGCAAACTTTAGGAGAAACTTCTTTACTTTGAGGGTGATGGAGCACTGAACAGGTTGCCCAGAGAGGTTGTGAAGGCTCCTCTAGAGACTTTCAAACCTGGATGCATTCCCTTGCAACCTCATCTAGGCTTCAGCAAGGGGGTCAGGGTAGATGATCTCCAGAGGTCCCTTCCAACACCTACCATTGTATGAAAACTTTTAGGAAAAAAAAACAAACCAACCCCAAAAAAAATTGAAGAAAGAAATATCTAAATGACAAAGCCTGTAGAAGTCACCTCACTGGAAAAACTAACATTCTTCTAGAATAGAAGACTAATATAGCTACAGTATGGAATCAAGTTAAACACTGCTGTAGTTTTTTCTGTGTACCTGTTTGGAGCATTACTTTTTATTAAAAAAAAAACAAAAAAACAACATACAAATGAAACAGGAAGGTTAGCATATTTTTTTTTTTTTTTAACCAACATTTTGTAATCAAGAAAGCATATTTCTAAAAACCAAGAGTCAGGAAGTTATCATGGAATTATTGTAATACCACCTTATCAAATATAATTTTCAGAAAATAAAACCAAAAAAATCAAAAAGTTCAGAGTTACAAAAGGAAAATTCACTTGTTTAATCAAAGTCTATGAATATACTGAAGACCCAAAGCCTGAACTAATCAATTTCTTTGCTGTGCCCTAGCTGATCAGCCATGCTCTTTAATTTAATGAAACAAGAGTTTTAGATTAAATAGCACATACGCATCAAGAAAGAATTGTGTTGTTGCACTTTGAAATGTGTCCAACTGTGCCACTTCATCTAATGATACTTTTTTTTCTAAAGGCCATCGATTTCTGAAAGACTTATTGTACCAGCATCTTGATGAAAAAGTGAATGTCAGCATATCTACAGAATACTTATACCCTGGCATTAATGCTTTATTTGGCAGACAATGACTACTCAATAGAGGGTCCTCTGGGCTGAGCAATCATTTAGCTTTTCCTCTCTTACGAGGTCCTTAGTGCCTTGTTCCAGTTCAATACCCTTTTTATTCACCATTATAGGAGCAGTAAGTGTGAATTTTATGGGAACTTGCAACTCATACTCGTAACTAGAGCTTTCCAAGTCACTAATCTTTTCATACCTTTAAATGGCAGACTCAAGGAACTATCACTACATGTGCTATGCACATGTGAGACTAGTTCTAAATATCAAATGCTCTACCACTAATAAAACAAAACCACATAAAGCACTGAATTATATTTCTGAAACCATCAACACAAGGCCTTTCCTATGTTTGCTAACATCATTCAGGACCAAGAACAAGCAAGCCTTGTTACTAAACCTAAACCTGTACCTCATGCGACAGCAAGCAGGCAAATGTTTAATCATCACAGTTACATATCAGCCTATTTGTAGTTTAGAAAACAAAATACATTACCTGCTTGTGCATTTCAATGTTTAATCCATACGACATTTCATAATACTGCAAATAAAGAAGCATACATTATTCTCTTATGCTGACTTACTTTGTACCAGGAGATACTTGCCAAAGAAAAAACAGTTATACTTACCATCACATAGTGCCTCTGCATTTCTGTCTTTTCGCTTGCCAGTTTCTCACATTCCAATTTAAGGCTACAAAATAGATCACACTTTAATATAATTTATGTAATTTGTTTTGACATTTACACACTTTATTTGCATTTTGACAGAAAAGGCTAATTAAAAATCTTCAGACTAACATGAAAAGAAAGGCTTAATTAGTATTTTAAATGCAAAGGCTAAACATAAAATTTACAAGATATTTCACGGGTGCTGTGTGAGATCCAAACATAGCCAGGCTTCATTCTTTGAGAAAGAGCTCCTATGAAGTGCTACAACTTTCAAACTATAATATGAGCTTCTTCGAAGTACTTATAATTAATAAAATAGAAACATTTCTTTGTATATGACATTATGTCCAAGTAACTCCACCCAAGTTTACTATTACAACTAGAGTAGGTCTGTAATTCTTACCCATAAGTACACCCTAGCTACTGTTACCTTGTCCACAGCTTGAAAATAAAACAGTAAAGTTCTGGCTATCATTTACAAGGAAGTTTGTTTACTATTTTTGTTTTTATAAATTACAGGTTGCATTTGGCATTTGCGTATCTCATCAGTAACAATGGTTAAATGGTTTGACTACTTTCACTAAGGGAAACACCTCAACATCCCCTGTATTAGCTGGTAAACTGTTTTTAGACACTAGTAAACATTCTTGGATACTATGTAAACCAGTTTGGTTGGAGGTGGGTTTTGGTGGGGTTTTTTGGGTGTGGGTTTTTTTGTTTGTTTGTTTGTTTTTTCCTCTTACAGCTGCATTATGGAAAGCTTATAGTTTAAACTACATTTCTAAAGTAATAAATGACTTAAGTTAACCATTTTAGGTAAGACTATGACTGCTGTATCATGGGTGAGAAAAAGGAAACCTAATCGAAAGCAAGCAATTTCTAATAGGAAAACATGCAAAATTTTTATTCCTATCCAGACCTTGCAAATGCATGTAAGTACCAAATTGAGAACGATTAATGCCCTTTAACGGCAATTGTCTTGTGTACATAAGAACCTATACCCTAAATCTCTGTACGGACCTCTGCAGCAAACACAAATACAAGAGCGTCTAAAGGGTAACTCAGCAAGCAGAAACGCAAGCCACATGTTCAGTAGTCACATCAACTTTGTATTACTACTCTAGCACTTGTGTGCTCATGGTTCTCTGCACCGCGCGCCGGCATATTACTCTTCCTTAGGTTAACGGTACACACAGCGTAAGCACGAGAATAGGTCTCGTTAATGCTCTGTGCCCCAGAATTAGCGCAGTTCTTCTCTCGAAATACTTTTCAAAATAATCTTCTACGTAAGGAGCCCTAACACCTTGGGAATTTAAAACCGCACACAAGCGTCGAATCGCCGCATCTCCGACAGCACCATCCTCTCGCAGCTGCTCGTACAGCTCTCCGGCAACACGGATGGGCGCAGGGCAGCCCAGTCGTAAGCGCCCTGTCCTCTGGGCACACCCCGCCACTGGGGGGGACCAGGGCTCCCCGTTACCGCCTCTTAACGACTCGGACACCGAAGGTTGACGGTGCGGAGAGGGCCAGTCCTGCGGCGGGACTCAGCCGCGACACTGCACGCCACCGCCCGGTCGCGGCCGTTCAGTGCAGTCCCCACTGCCCGGCAGGAAACGGGGCAACGACCCCCAGCCCCGAGGCGCCCCGTCGGCCCTCACCTGTGGTACTGCGCTTGGAGGAACTGGAACTCCTCCTTGATGCGGTCCAGCGACTCCGGGATGGTGAATTTGAAAGGCTGTCCCGCAGCTTGGTGCGGGGTCTGCGGCAACGGCCGGCACAGGAGAGAGACACGCGTTCAGACACAGCGCGGCCGCCCCGCTTGTCGTCTCAGCCGGGCTAGGGGTGAGGGGAAGCAAGGGAGGGAGGCAAGGAGACCCCAGCCCGCCCCACCCGACACCGCCGCTGGACTCTACGCACTTGTTACCCACCTTCCCGTCCCTCATCTGCTAGCGGGGAGGCTAACCGCGCCCCGGGAGCAGCTCCAGTCCCTACCCAGCAACTCCTGTCGCCGGCGTCTACACGGAAGCGGGGCGTGACGGCTCCTCCCCGCCGACCCCCACCGCGGGGGCACGGCCAGGACGCCACGCTCGGCGGGGAGGGGGATGCTGCCCGGCCCGACAGCAAACCTTCGCCGCCATTCTCAAGGCAAATAGATTACCCAAGAAACGGAAGGGAGAAGGGGCGCGCAGACAGGCAAGGTGCACCACTCCAACCAGAGGGAACAAACTTGGAAGAGCGCCCCCTCAGCCCCCGCCACGCTCCCCAGCCAACCCTGTACTCCTACCACCACGGAGCGGCTGCCTGGGCAATACTTACGGGGTGCCGGCTCTGGGGAAACATGGCTCTGGCTGCGGTGGGGCTTCCTCGCAGCGCGGTTCTCGCGACGAGCCCCCCCACCCTCTCCTGGCTTCACAACCGGGGCGCCGAATGGTTAGGGGCGGCAATACCCGTCCTCTGCCTTCCTTCCGCCACAGGCAAGAGTCAGGGCGAGACGCCGCTCAGTGTCCCCGCCGGGGGGACATCCTTCGGCCGCGGCGTCCTTTGTTGCTGTCGTTACGGGGAGGACTGTGGGTATCCAGGGGAGGCGGACGTGCCGCGCTCGGGACGGTCACGGCGCTTCGCGCGCCTTCGGCAGCTCTCCGGCTTGGGGGCGGCTCTCACAGAGAGCCTGGTCCCACCGGAATGGTACCCGACGGGGCGGGGAGAGCCGCGGGCACCCCACCGCTCTAATGAATAACCCTTCTCGGGCTTGCAAGTTGCCGATGAAATCGTAGGGCCGGAAACCCTAGATGAAGATAAGTCCTCTCCCCAGTTCTGCCTCTCGCCGAGAAGGTAATATCCACCCGGGGTGAGACGCGGTGTCAGCGGAAAGATCGTCGTAAGCTGAGGGAGGCACTCTTCAGGGAGTGCCGCGATGTTCCCGGGTCGGCGGAGGGGCCCGGTTATCGGCAAGACACGGAGCGATGAACAAGGGAGAAGGGTGGGAGGAGGAGGAAAGGGGCGGGAGATAGGACCTGTACTGCTGACCCCGATCGGAACAGCTCCAGTAGCACAAGCACGAAACGCAGGAAGGCAGAGAGGTACCACACACAGAGCAGAGATTCCTCCGTGATTTGCAAAGAAGTCCCTAGGACAAAAGAAAACCAAAACCCCTCAAAATGCCCGCTGGCCCGATCGGCCAGGCCTTCCGCTCCGTCGGGAGGTGGGGGGCAAGGGGGAGGATGAAGGAAAAAAGATAAAAGCGTCCGTATCAGGGCTTAATCTGACTAGAAGTTCCTTCGTGCAACGGCACCAGTGCAGCCTCCTTAGGCCGAGCGCACAGAGGAGAGCAGCGCGTCTGACTCGAGCGCGGTACATCGTGGCGGTATAAGCAGTAGCAGCATCCTCATCTTCCCCTCTGCTTCGCTGCCTGGCTCGCCGACCTGGGGTAAAGTTCTCGGCGGCTGAAAAAAACTGTACGCGAGCGGCCGGAAATGTCGCTGGCCTCCTTTCTCCCTGCTCTCCGCGATGACCGAGGGAAAGCAGCAGCCGGAGTGGCTCGGCGGGACAGGCGTGCGGCAGCGGCCAAGCGGGACACTCCGTCCTCACCCGCGCCGCTTACATTAACACGCGGTTTCACACTCTACCAGCTAACCAAACGCCCGGCTCCGCCTACGCTGCCGCCGCTACCCAATTACCAGCTCCGATGCCAACGTGGGACCGTGATGGAGTCCGGCCCTACGGACCAATAGCGAGAGTCTGAGCCCCACCGCCTTTCAGCCTTTCGCTGGGAACAGTTTCTGGCCAACGGCAGGAGAGCTACGAGCTGGCCAATAGGACGGCGCGGAGAGGGCAGAGCCAAAAGGAGGAGGGGAAGGTCTGTGGGAAGGAGCACAGGGAGGTTGAGCTGTTAATCAAAGTAACGTGGGGATAGAGGGGTAGTGGGTGGGGCTGCAGGGCTGCTGGTACCTAGTGCGAGCGGCGCTTGCGCACACGATTTGCGTGTGCCGGGGGTTCCGCTGTGGAGCGGGGTCCCCTCGCCTGTCCGGTGTTCAAGGGATTTTCCCGGATCTTTTTCTGGGCCTGGCCGTGCTCCTTGAGCTCGCCAGAGGCTTCTTTCCCAAGGGGCTCTGCGGGTAAGGGCGGATCATCCGGCAGCTAGGAGCTTCCTTGGGCATCGCGTGTGTATGCGGATGGGTGCTTGCGTATGTTCCGTCATCCCTTACGGCGAACTCCATGGATGCACAGCTCCGCCGCGGAAGAACCTAAACTTTCTTGTCCTGAGAATCTTCTTTCTAGCTCAGACTGGCAGATACAATGTTTTTCCTCAGCTTACTTATGTGACCACACTAGTGCAATGATATAGCGCCTGCTTATAATGTTCTCAGTTCTACAGAAAATACATAAAGAAGGACGAAACATCATCCTTGCCTGCATCTCTCAAATACACCAACGGGTTAAAGTGACCTTCTGATCAGACAGAAGTTGTCCTTTAGGGACAATTGGCTTTTTTATAAGAAAGGTCTGCTGGAGGAAAGCCGTCAAAGACTTCACTGTTCTAAATGGTTTACAGGCCCACTTGAGGTGAATAAGAAACTTTGTGACTACTGAGAAGAGAAAAGGTTGC
This sequence comes from Melanerpes aurifrons, assembly GCA_011125475.1. Lineage (NCBI taxonomy): Eukaryota > Metazoa > Chordata > Aves > Piciformes > Picidae > Melanerpes > Melanerpes aurifrons. Next base: position 1,856,270 of record WWNC01000105.1, read on the forward strand.
AGCTTGCAGTGGGAAATAACCATCGCAATATATCCTCTATTAACTTATTCGTGGAAATGTTGCACAATAAAGTGTGGCATACTGGTACCTTCAGACGTAAAATAATGTCTCAAGACATGCTTACATTGTTAATATATCTGTATACTACCTAAAAAGAGGCCTTAAAAATGTGGCGTCAAAGATGTATTAAAGGGAATTTTAGAGTTTGCATTTTCTTACAATTTCTCATTACAGTTATTTAGTAGATAATTAGTAATTTAGTATTTCCTCATTACACTTATTTAAATGGATACACATTTAGAATTGTATCATGCTTCATCTTGTATCCTGTTTAAATTTTGATACAACATAGATTTGTTGTAATATCAAGATACAGCTTACTCACTGAGAGTGCTGATTTCTATCCTACATTATTCCCAGTTTTACAAAGAAACAATCAAGGGAAAAGAAACTCACTTGGTCTTCTGCAGGGAGGTTTTGGAATTCATGCTGAGACAACAGAGTTTTCACACTGAAAGATATATATGTCTCCCTGCATGTGTATCTGTGTGCATGTATGTGTGTGCATATATCTGTACCTGTAGATGTCTGCACCTATGCTTATGTATGTGTATGTTCATATTTATAATATATATGCATACATCTTTGTGAATTCATAAACAGATGTGAAAACTTCTAGTGTTTTTAAAAGATGATGCAAAACACCCTCAGTAGTCACCTTTGGTGCATTGTGGTTCCCAGGACAGGAATGTAAACTTGTCGGATATACCATGTGCAAAGGTAAAGCTAAAAAAATCTTGGACTCTGTTCCCAGCTCTTCCTTTGGATAAGCCAACTCACTACTCCATTCATGTAATTGGAAAGCTCAATTAACTAATGCTTCTAAAGTACTTCGATCTTCAGATAAAAGATGCCATAAAAATGCAAACTATTATTATGTACTTTGTGCATGTGTACCTATTAACTATGGAGTTTCTAATAACACTTCAACTGTACTTTGCTTAGTCTGCTGACAAGTTGTTGTTGAGACATTAACAGAGATGACATTAAAAAAGCCCACTATGTTTTGGAACATAAAAGTTTTATTTAATTGCTCACCTACATGAAAGTTGAAAAGTCTGGCAACCTTTGCTCATCATCATTAAAATGTCCATAGCCTGTTTTAACAGAAACACAAAAGTTCTCTTTTCCATTTTTTTGGGGGGTTTGGGTTGTTTGTTTTATAGTTCTAGTTTTGTTTGTTTGCAAGATTTTGGGTGGGTGGGTGGGGTTTGTTGTTATTTTGTATGTTTTGGGTTTGGTTGGTTTTGTTTGTTTTGGGCAACTGCTTTTAACCTACTTAGATTCTGGAATCAGGTACTTAAGGGCATTTTGAATTTTCTCTATTGTAATCAAGATAGAAGAGCTATGAAAAAAAAAAAAGTATTAAATGGGATTTTATTTTATTTTATTTTATTCTTTGTTTGGTTTTTTTCCAAATGAGAGCCACTGACACCAACCAACGTCCTCTGATGTTTTTCTGATTTATACTGCATCATCATTGTCTGGCTAGAGTTTAAAAAAGTTTCCTTTTTGTTAGACAGCTATAAATCTGGATTAATACCAGAAAACCGAACACTCATGGCAATGCTCACTGTTTACACCACTGAAAGACAGGCCAAATATAGCTAAGCATGTTGTAAAGAGTTGTATTCAACTCAAGGTAGTATTTTATACCAGAACAACATGCCACAATACTGTATGTAGTCCACATAATTCTCAAACTGGATTTAAAATAATTGTGCTTAAACCTTTGTCTTGTGTTTTATTAATATATAATGAAATTATTGTCTTCATTATTAACCCCACTCCAACAATACTGCTTAATGATGTATTTGACTTTGCTGTTTGAAATCAATTGTTTCTCACTGCAAGCATTTTAATGTAGTGTTCCTATCTCTTACAGTAAAGTGACTAATCATGCACTGACTACATACTGGAAACTCAGACTGAAAGCAGTTGGAGCTTTGAGTCAGGAAAATCAGTAATGTGGTTTGAATGTATTGAAAGGGTTTCAGATGTAGCATCTGTTCTTTAGGGAAATGATGTATCATGTGATGTTCTATTTACCATACTGTTTACATTTATTTTTCTCTCCTTTACTATTAACAGTACTTTTTACAAGCAATATTTTTTTGACTTCCCAGATATGTGCATGGGAGAAGGGGATTGTACTGGGGAAGGACTTCTCAGGATCTCAGGTAGTGATAGGACTAGGGGGAATGGAATGAAGCTGGAGGTGGGGAGATTCAGGCTAGATGTGAGGAGGAGGTTCTTCACCATGAGAGTGATGAAACCCTGGAATGTGTTGTCCAGGGAGGTGGTCGAGGCCCCGTCCCTGGAGGTGTTTAAGACCAGGCTGGATGAGGCTCTGGGCAGCCTGATGTAGTGTGGGGTGTCCCTGCCCATGGCAGGGGGCTTGGAACTAGATGATCCTTGTGGTCCCTTCCAACCCTGAATGATACTATGATACTATGGTACTGTTCTTACTGGTTTTAAATGACAGGAAGATGGAACAGAGAAACTAATAGTGTCCAAGTCATACGGTGTGTGTGGCATAATAGTGATTACCTATACTTATGCAAAAAAATTATGAGGACACACGAAACAATATAACTTAGAATATTTCTCTATTTATGAAGTGCAAATTATATGAACAGGGTAAAGCAATTACAATTCTAATTAATCATTATCTTTTGGCTAATAGCCGTTGCATACTCTCTCTGTTATTTGATTTGTTTTTAATTAGTAGCTTTCCTTGTAGGCAAGAATCTTCAAAAGGTTGTGTTAGGTCATTTTGCCATCATGACTGTATTCCCTTCCCCCATTCTTTCACCCTTAAAAATTTCCTGAGCTGAATTTGAAAAAGAAATAAAAAAAAGTCAGCAGCAGATCATGCAACAGTAAAAACCTCACATAAAATCAGTTCCAAAAAAATCCCTTGTGGTTTCACACAATATGGTAAAATGAGAGATTGCAGGAAACCAACAAAATTAAACTGGGAACATTTGAAAAGAAATGGCCAGGCTTTATGAAAATAACACACTGACTGGCCAGTGTGCTTTTTTATCAAGAGTTTCTTTGTTGAGGCATAGATCAAAGAAACCTGCATATGTTTTCATTTTGTTACAAGTCTAACTAGAAAATCACATCCAGATGTTTAATAGGCATTCTGTTGTTTTTTTCTGCATTGATTAGATATGTTGGTACTGTTTGCTTACAAGTGTAGCCGGATCATTAGCTAATGCAAAGAAATGTTTGTAGCAAGTTGCTAATTAGGTCTTCTGGAAACTCTCCATACTTAGGAACAATTTGTACAGTGGCCAGAAAAACTTGTGGTACTTGAGAAGTTGCTTTCCCTTCTGTGTCTGGGAAAAAACAGTCAGCTGCTTTCCCTAATCTTCTTTTGCCTACAGGGATTGCAGCTTGATCCCTGTGGGTTGAAGTGCAAATAAATTAGGAAGAGACCACACACATACGCAGGCACACACATACCCTCCCCCCACCCCAATCTGCTCTTCCAGCAAAAATGCAGTTGTAGCATCTTGCCAAAAAGCTAACCAAAATGAAGCCTTTAAAACTAAAATGTGTTAAATTCTCAACCTTCATGTTATCAAATACACAACATGTTTGAGCATACTTTAGAGACAGATGGAGAAGCCCTCTATGATAAATGAGTGTACTTGAATTCATTACTGTGGTACTTATAATTAAAGTAGCTCTTTCACAACTTCCCTACTTCTGCAGGGTACTTCAAGGCTTAGCAGAAGAGTGTATATGAAAGAAGCACAAAAGAACTTTAATCTTCTGTGTTTTTTTTAAGACTAAAAAGAAGTCAGAGATATTACCTGTTGACAATATTGTCAGAGAAGTTGTTGTAGACTTAATGGCTCTGGCCCAATAACCTTCTAGTTGCAATGTCATCTTTCAAAAAATGCTTGACAATGTCAATGACCTTTCTAATAAGGACCACCTGCCAGTAAATCACACTTCAGTCTGTTGCATAATGAGGTCTCTACCACAGGACATGATAGCAAAAGGAGCAATGTGTGTGAATTTTGTACAGTAAAATGGGGCATATGCTCATACCAACTCCCTTATCATGTCAACACACACATGACTAAGTTTGCTTCTGGAAATAATCCCTTTGAAGTCAGTTACAATACTCACATGAAAAAGGATATCCCTGTGTTGGACTTTACCGAATCAGGGCCAGCATACAGAATGCATAGATTGTCTGTGTATATATGTGGCAGTTTTAGGCTATACCTTTAAAATTAGCTGCAGATTTCAAGCAGAAAAGTAGAAAAATATAAATAATTCACTACTAGGTGTAAAAGGAAAATGAAAGATTATTCTAAACAAATACATTGGGTAATATGTGTGGGTTTGACACAGACGTACCCTAACAAATCTTTCATGTTTCACTTCCATTCCCATTCCTTTTCTCCTGTGGTGTTGGCTGTTCTGCTGGGGAGAAAATAACCACTTCTGGCTGGCCTTGAGAGAACACTAACACTGCTTTTTTAAAACTAACATTCATTCCTCTGAAGTCCTCTTTTCTTCTGTTATGGGGGGGAAGGAAGTTTGGGGTTGGGGGACAGTGGAGCAGTTTCTCTGCATTCATTGCATTCCATTGTAGAGTGTAATTTTTGCTTGTAAGTACAGCTTCCATTTGCTTCCAACTGAGTTAGTCATGCTTAGTTAGTTAATGTGAATGAGAAATTTCAACCCAGCACATTACACAAAATAATTGGTGCCTCTTCAATGTGGGCCAATTGCTTGATCGATTCCTCCTCATTTTAAGGAAGTAAAATGTAGTTGTTTTGGATTCTGTGGCATTTGATATATTCATCCCTCACAGTGATCATTTACAAATGCTGTATCAGAATCGTGTTCAATAAGCTGGGAAGATATCTGGTATATAAATTGTACCTTTTATTTAAGTACAAATTGCAAATGATCACTGTCATGGGCTCTTTTGGCTTAAGAAATGGAATGTGACTGCTACTACTTTAAGTGCAGAAATGTATGAATTCAGAATTCCTGTAGGTGAAAGTTATGTGAGCAGTAAAAGCTGGGATTCCAAAGTGATTTGTTTGCTGTGTGTGATTCTGTTGTTGGTAATAATTAATGTGTTCTTGGTAATGGCTTTGCTACGGGAGAGACAAGAAGCTAACCGGAGTTTTATTCTTAGACGCAATAGGCATAGGTGTAGAAGAATCAGTTCTAATTCAAATACAGGGATTTCTAGTGATGAAGATACAGGGAAAACAGCTAAGAATAGACAGGAAGGAGTTATTGGTAAGGCACCTCTCAATGGGACAACCAGCAGTTCTGGCATTCAGCCAGCAGCAGGGGGGCGAATGCAGCCCACAACAGCAGCACATAAAATGGTGGCTGCAGTTTCACTGGCAGCCATTAGAGAGACAAAATTATTTCCTCCCACAGCAGCAGGACTGGAGGTGATCTCTGCAACAGCTGCTGGATCTCAAAGCCTACCTGCTGGCACGTCATCCTTGCAAACTCCCACCGCTTCTACTAAGCTTGCTGCAAATTCAATCACAGCCCCAGTTAAACAAATTGAAGCTTGGGGTAGAAGGTGCAGGCACAAGCCATATATGGGAGCAGATGCAGGTGCAGGGGAAAAGCAAGACCCCTCTGCTGGTGAGGGAACTTCAGTTAAAAAAGATCCTTCTGAGAATGGAGAGAAAGTTTGCCTTAAAGATACAGCTGAGTTATTGAGGCCATCATCGGATATTGGAGATGCAGGACAGGATACAGGTTCTGGTAGGGCAGCAGTTAATAGAGGTGCTTCTGAATTTAAAGAGGTCTTTAAGAGAGTAGCAAGAGGATTATGGGGACAGCCACTTCAAGAAGATGAGACAGATGATGAGCAAGATCAAGATGACATCCAAACAGCAAACACAGCCAGACAGGAAATTAGGCATGTGAGAAAGGAGTACACTAGAGGAGAGAATGAGCCAATCCTAAAATGGCTATAATATGTGTCCCCCTGCTTTACTAGTGGGGGACAAATCAGAATCTCAGCTTGGAACCCTCTGAAAAGATAGTGAAATAGATAGGCATCTAGGCAGGTGTCTTGGTAAGGTTTCTCTGTGAACACACTTTCTACTGGCAGCTCTTATGAGGTATTCATCCAGAGATGACCTTCCATGGAATCTTAAGCCTTGGAACACAATGGATGAGGGAATTAAATGTTTCAGAGACTTTGCTGTGAGAGAGGTGATGTATGGAGACCATGGTACTCTGAATCCTGATGAAATTCCTGTAGAAACAGGTCTTGCTAAAAAGCTCATCAAACTTGCTCCTCCTCATTATGCTACTATTTGAGCAAGCAGAATTATGGCAAGAAATTATGGGGGAGTTCCTCCTACAGTTAGCCATTTCACTGACCAAATGAGACAACTGGAGGATAGTCTCACACATGTTTATTTGGTTTCAGCCATTGAAACTCTGTCTGGAGAGATAAAGAATTGCATGCAAGAGCTGAAGGAGGAATTTAAAAATTCCATATCCAAATTGGCACAGGGAGATAATTCCAGTTCTTCTTCCTCCAGATGGATACAAGTTTCAGCTGTTAGAAATAGACATCCTTCAAGGAGGCCATTCCATAACAGGTCAAACCAAAACAGACTACAGAGGCAATCACGTGGGAGTATTTGGATAACTCTGCATGATCAGTTCATTGAGAACATGAACAGATGGGATAGTCAACCAACTTCTGATCTTTTCAGGAGACTAAGGGAACTGTAGAGTGTCAGACCCTGACATAGCAATACCAGATGGGTGGATGTTATTCCTCAGTTTCCCAGAATAACTCTAATAGCTCCAAGAGTGATTCCAACTCTGACACTAGATGCTGTGCTAGCTGCACATGTGGACATATTCCCCATAATTAGAGGTGTCCTGCCTCCTGCCAGGGGGAGGAGAGGGATAATGCAGATAACAGAATCCTTTGGGATGTGTACATCCAGTGGCCTGGCACTTCAACATTTCAGAAGTACAGGGTCTTGGTTGACATAGGAGCTCAGTGCACCATAATACCATCAAATTACCAAAGGTCAGAGCCTGTAACTATTCTGGGAGTCATTGGTGGATCTCAAGAGTTAACTAAGATACAAGTTGACGTAAGTTTAACTAGCAAACAGTGGAAGAAACATACTGTTGTGACCGGACCTGACATAGCTTGTATTTTGGGAATTGATTTTCTGAGAGAAGGGTGTTTCAAAGACCCTAAAGTTTACAAACGGGCTTTTGGAGTAACATCTGTAGAAGTTGATGGAGAAAAACTGAAGCTGTCTATTAGACCTGAGCTATCTGATGAATCTACAGTTGTGGGACAGCATGAGATAGAGCATATGAAGTTGCTGGTTGCTTCTCAGACTGCATCACAGACAATAAAGAACCAACTGTGACTCTTTGTTGCCCATTCAGAATCTGATTCATCAGATGGAAAGTCAGAAAGTCATCAGCAAAACTCATTCACCTTTCAACAGTCCAGTGTGGCCTGTACAAAAGCAGAATGGAGATTGGCATCTGACAGTTGACCTCCGTGCCCTGAATGAAGTAACTCCACCTATGAGTGCAACAATACCGGATATGATGGAACTTCATTATGAGCTGGAATCCAAAGAGGCCAAATGGTATGCTACCATAGACATTGCTAATGTATTTTTCTCTATTCCCATAGCAGAGGAATGCAGGCCTCAGTTTGCCTTTACCTGGAGAGGAGTCCAGTACACTTCTAACATATTACCTCAAGGCTGGGTTCACAGTTCAAGCATCTGTCATGCAGTGATCCATGATGCTTTGGAGAAAGGTGGTGCTCCAGAACACAACCAGTTCATTGATGACATCGTCTGGAGTAAAACTGCTGAGGAAGTCTTCAAGAAAGACAGTTCCTGTCATCTTGTTGGAAACAAGCGAAGGTGGAAGTCTGCAGTGTCTAGTCCAACACAGAGGCAAAAGATGGGGAAGGAGAATTCAGTCAATTTGCAGAGGTAAAAGCTATCCAGCTAGGTCTTGATGTAGCTGACCTTGAGAGATGGCCAAAGCTTTATCTCTACACTGACTCACGGATAGCAGGCAATGGTCTGTGGGGTTGGCTAAAGGACTGGAAAAGGAATGGCTGGCAGAGGAAAGGAAAACCTATTTGGGCAGCTGACCTGTGGCAAGACATTGCTGATCGAGTCGAGAGAATTCCAGTGAAGGTGAAACACATTGATGTTCACATTCCTAAGAGCAAAGCTACTGAGGAACAGAAACACAACCATCAGGCAGATCTAGCTTCAAGAGTTTCTCAAGCAGAGACAGACTCTGATATTGATCTTGACTGGAAACACCAAGGTGAGACGTTCTTAGCTTGGTGGGTTCACAATTCATCAGGACATCAAGGCAGAGATGTAACCTACCAGTGGGCTTGTGACAGATACATTGATATTTCCATGGATGCTATCAGCAAGTCATCCATGACTGTGACATTTGTGCTGCTATTAAGCAGGCAAAGCCTTTGTGGTATGATGGCCAATGATCCAAATACAGGTATAGTAAGACCTGTCACATTGACTATATCGCTCTGCCTCATTCATGGTGTGGTGAGAAGTACATGCTTACTGTGGTAGAAGCAAACACTGGATGTTTGGAAACTTTTCCAGTTCCACATGCAACTGCATGTAACACCATTCTTGGTCTGGAGAGACAAATTCTGTGGAGACACAGAACTCCAGAGAGGATTGAGTCAGACAATGGAATTGATTTCACAAATAATCTTGTGAAAAACTGGGCCAAAGAGCACAGCATCAAGTCGCTACTCCACATCCCCTACTATGTACCAGTTGCAGGGAAGATTGAACGCTACGACCATTTGCTGAAGACCGCTCTCAAAGCCATGGGGGGTGGATTTTTGAAAAACAGGGAGAAACATCTAGCACGAGCAACCTGGCTAGTAAATAGTAGAGGTTCAGTGAATTGGGCTGGACCTGCACACTCAGGTTTGCTATGAAAAGTAGAAGGTGATAGAGTTCCTGTTGTTAAAGAAACTATTGGGCAAAAGTGTTCGGGATTTTTTTCCTTCAGGAGAGGCCAAACCTGTCCGAGGGGTGGTTTATTCTGAAGGTCCTGGTCACACTTAATGAGTAATGCAAGAGAATGGTGTAATTCAGCATATTGCGCAAAGAAATCTAACATTACCTGAGAATTTAAATTCAGATACAGATGCAATATTGTGCCCAAAGGAAGAATCCATGAGGAATCTACGGTGCACGAACCCTAAGAACCCTGAGAGCCCTGAGTCACCTGAGAGTCCCTGTGAGAGTCTTTTTCTGTTTTCTCATTTCCTGGTGTTTGGACATCCTGAATCATCTACATCCGAGGACAGCCAGAATGGACTATGAACTTTACTTACTCATTGTAGATACTGTTTTAGATTAGATGGATGGTATTAACTGCCAGTGAAATTGTTTAGAAGGGGTGGATTGTGGCAGTTTTAGGCTATGCCTTTAAAATTAGCTGCAGATTTTGAGAAGAAAAGTAGAAAAATAAAAATAATTAATTGTTGGGTGTAAAAGGAAAACAAAAGATTAAACAAATCCATTGGATAAAATGTATGGGATGGATGCAGATGTACTCTAACAGTATTTCACATTTCACTTCTATTCCTTTTATTTCTCCTGTGGTGTTGGCTGTTCTGCTGGGGAGACAATAACCACTTCTGGCTGGCCTTGAGAAGAGAGAAGAATACTAACCTTGCTTCTTTAAATCTAGGATTCCTTCCTCTGAAGTCCTCTTTTCTTCTGTTACGGGGGGGAAAGAGGTTTTGGGGGGAGGGCAGTGGAGCAGTTTCCCTGCTCTCTGGGGAACCCAGAGGGGGCACAGGGGGGTTTCCATGCTATTTTCTAATTGTAAATACCTGTATAATATTGTAAATACTGTGTATTTTGTACATATTCATTGCATTCTATCATAGAGTGTAGTTTTTGCTTGTAAATACAGCTTCCATTTGTTTCCAACTGAGTTAGTCATGCTTAGTTAAAGTGAATGGGAAATTTCAATCCACCACAATATGCAAAACACATGTAAGGATACAAAAGTGTGGAAGACTAGGTTTTATCCCCTTTTTTTAGGAGTTAGCTAAAAAAGGAGGGCGTCACAGAAGTACAGTTAACCATTTCACCTAAGCTGACTACTCATGGTACACTGTGTTTCTTGATCTACAAAATCCTAAAAGTTTTCTAGCCAGTTTTGGTTCCTTCTATGTTACCTTTTAACATAAATAGTACACTTTTTTTTCTTTTTCCTAAACTGTCGATAACATCTTTAAAGGAGTCTACAGATCAGCAAAGATCCTTAGACTTAAAACCACAGGGGAAACAGCATTCAGACAAATGGTCCTGTGGAAATATTGCTTCAACAACATTTGTTGAAATGAGTGAAAATTTTCATCTTGGAAAGGATGTCAAAGAGGGAGAGATAAATCCGAGTGCACTGGCATTTCAGGATTAAGCACAACTGCTTGCTGCTTCAAAGCTACATGAAGCCCTGTCCCTTAGTCTAATATCTGTTCTCTGCGTATGAAAGCAACAACCTTGAGAAATCTTTTTAAGTATAGACGTGTGTGCCCGGTTGACGGTGTCCCCTTAAGAAAGGGAATATGGTGGACGGAAGTTGGTAAACGGAAGGAATACTCTGAACAATTTCATTGGTCAAGTGGGAGGAAGCACTGTCTGGCCTGAGAGTGAAGTGGGCATTCCCAGCACTTCTCTGTCACTCTTGCTTCCGCCTTCCCCTCAGGCAGCAGCTCTGGCTGTGCTGGGCTTTCTGCCAAGACTTCGGCCTTGAAGATAAGACTAACTTTCTTTCCAATTAACACAAACTGCTTCTAACATTTTTCTTTCTCTCTTTTCTCCCTCTTTTCCGAACTACTCTGGGGAAAGGGGGGGGGGGAAGAGGGGAGAGCGGAGGTGGGGAACCTCTCGGCAAGGGGGGTTACTCTCATTTCTGTGTTAGTCTGTTGTATATCTTTGTATATATTGTAGATATTGTAAATTTGTAAATATTCCCCTGCACAACCCTACACTGCTTTGTAAATATAGCTCCACTGCTTTGCTAATTCAGCTGGTGAGTTTTTTTCTTTCCCTTCAATTTTTCTTTCCCTTTACTTACAGGGGGGAGGGAAGAGGCTTCTTGGCCTCAGCCCTTCCAACCCACCACATTTTTTTTTATTGGCGCCCAACGTGGGGCAGATAATTAGTTTAATTTATTACCTGATTGATTTAGTGTTTTCCAGCTGAATTAGCAAACATGAAGGTCTTGTGGTTTGTGGAGCGATTATTCTTTTCAATTTTTGGGGCTCTGGTTTACAGATATTGTTTGGGTTTGCTTTTGGATTACCTGGGTAAATATTTGGTGCGGACAATTTATATGTGGGTTATGTATAGAGTTAAATTATGGTATGGAAAATGTATTAATTTATTATGGCCAGTGAGATACAGGAATGTTACCTCCACCACTCTCCCAATTGAGATAAAGGGTTTTAAGATTCCGCCTGAGGAGAGAGTAACTTTAGGTGATGCCTGGGACCCAAAAGTGATTTATGTGATGTGTATAATTCTGCTGCTGGTAATAACTAATGTGTTTTCTCTGTATTCCTTGTGGCGAGAGAGAAAGGTGTCCAGGCGTGTTTTGTTATTAAAACTAGACCAAAAGAAAACGCCGTAGCTCGAGATCAGTCCCAGAGTCATCTAGTGATGAGGACTGTGGAGAACCCGTGTCAGTTAAAAAGAAGGCTAAAAAGTTAATTGGTAAAGCAGCTCTAAATGACTTTGCTGATTCTAGCAAGCAGCCAAGGGCATCGGCTGGTGTCAACATGGCGCCTACTCCTTCTCCCACTCCTTCTCCTTCTTCTTCTTCTCCATCGGCCATTAACGGAGCAACGTCACTTCCGCCTACTCCCTCGGTGGGACCGGAAGTCACTGCCCCAGCAGCTGATTTATCTCAGGACCTGTCAGCTTCCATTAAGGTGGCTGTAAATTCAAACACAGCTCCAGTTAAGGTGGCTCCTTTAAAGACTAGAGGTGCAAAGGCCAAAGATGGAGAAGAAGAGGAGCTGGAGACTGATCCTGGTGAGGGCCCTCTACTCTAAGAGATCCTGCTCAGGAGGAAGAGGTGGTTTGTTTTAAAGATCTAGCTAACCTAGTGAGATCAAAGCAGGATACAGATGAAGCTAGGAAAGCAGCTGGCAAAGGTGGTTCTCAGCTTAAAGAGATCCTTAGGAGAATGACAGCAGGATTATATGGACAAAAGTTCAGGAGATGAGGAGGAAGATGATATTTTGGAATGTTCTTCTCCACGGGAGGAATTGCACAATGTCCGTAAAGATTTCACCAGGGCGGATAAGGAGCCAGTTCTAGCTTGGCTTAGTAGGTGTTATGATACAGGTGCTCCGGCTCTAACAGTTGGAGACAAGTCAGCAGCTCAGTTAGGAACTCTCTCAAGGGACAATGGAATAGATAGACATCTAGGCAGAGCTCTCGGTAAGGTTAATCTGTGGATACGCCTTTTAATGGCGGTTGCCCTGAGATACCCTTCCCGAGATGATCTTCCATGGAATCCTAAACCCTGGACTACCATAGATGAGGGAATTAAGCGCTTGAGAGAATTTGCTGTTAGAGAGCTACTCTATGGTGAACATGAAACTCTGAATCCTGATGACATTCCTGTGGGTATTGGTCTTGCTAAAAAGATCATCAAACTTGCTCCTTCCATTATGCAAACATTCTGGCAAGCAGAATTGTGTCAAGAAGTTATGGTGGAGCTTCTCCACGGTTGGCCAATTCAGTGATCAAATGAGACAATTGGAGGATAGCATGACACGTGGTTCTTTGGTTTCGGCCATTAAAACGATGTCTGGTGATATTCAGAATTGCATAAGAGAGTTAAAAGATGAATTTAGAAATTCCATATCCCAATTGGCACAAAGGGATAATTTCAATTCTTCCTCCAGGTGGATACAAGTTTCATCTGTGAGGAATACACGTCCTCCGAGGAGGTCATTCCAAAACAGGTCATTCCAAAACAGGTCATTCCAAAACAGACCGCCAAGGCAATCACGTAGAACTATTTGGATGACTCTGCGTGATCAGTTTGGTGAGAACATGAACCGCTGGGATGGCCAACCAACTTCTAATCTTTTCAGGAGACTGAGGGAATTGCAAAGTGGCAGAACCCGAGGTAGCAATACCAGAAGGGTAGCTGTTACTTCCACAGTTCCCCAGAACGACTCTTATGGCTCCAACAGTGGCTCCGGTTATAACATGCAAAGTTATAACCCTGCAAACTATGTGCAATGCACATGTGCGCATGTTCCCCATAACTAGGGGTGCCCTGCCTCCTGCCAGGGGGAGGAGAGGGATAACAGAGATAATAGAATCTATTGGGATGTGTACATCCAGTGGCCTGGCACTTCACAATTTCGGAAGTACAGGGCCTTGGTTGACACAGGAGCTCAGTGCACCATAATACCATCAAATTATCAGGGATCAGAGTCCATAACTATTCTGGGAGTCACTGGTGGATCTCAAGAGTTAAGTAAGGTAGAGGTTAATATAAGCTTAACTGGTAAACAATGGAGGAAGCATACAGTTGTGACCGGACCTGACGCACCTTGTATTCTGGGAATTGATTTTCTGAGAGAAGGGCGTTTCAAGGACCCTAGAGGTTACAAATGGGCTTTTGGAGTAGCTTCAATAGAAATTGATGGACAGAAATTGAAGCTATCTGCTAGACCTGAACTTTCTGATGAATCTGCAGTTGTGGGACAACATAAGATACAGGACATTAAATTGCCGGTTGCTTCTCAGACTGTGCATCACAGACAATACAGAACCAACCGTGACTCTTTGTTGCCCATTCAGAATCTGATTCGTCAGTTGGAGAGTCAGAAAGTCGTCAGCAAAACTCATTCACCTTTCAACAGTCCAGTGTGGCCTGTGCGGAAGCAGAATGGAGACTGGCGTCTGACAGTAGACTACCGAGCCCTGAATGAAGTGACACCACCTATGAGTGCAGCAGTGCCAGACATGATGGAGCTACAGTATGAACTGGAATCCAAAGAGGCCAAATGGTATGCTACCATAGACATTGCTAATGCATTTTTCTCTATTCCCATAGCAGAGGAATGCAGGCCTCAGTTCGCTTTCACCTGGAGAGGAATCCAGTACACTTTCAACAGGCTGCCAATGGGCTGGATCCACAGCTCAAGCATCTGTCATGCAGTAATCCACGATGCTCTGGAGAAAGGCAGCGCTCCAGAACACATCCAGTTCATCGATGATATCATCGTCTGGGGTAAAACTGCTGAGGAAGTCTTTGAGAAAGGCAACAAAATCATTGACATTCTTCTGAATGCAGGTTTTGCCATCAAACGAGACAAGGTGAAAGGACCTACCACCGAAATTCAGTTTCTGGGAGTGCGATGGCAGGATGGACGCCGACACATTCCAATGGATGTGGTCAATAGAGTCTCTACCATGGCAAGTCCCACAAACAAGCAAGAGACCCTACGTTTCTTGGGGATAGTGGGATTTTGGAGACTGCACATTCCTGGATACAGTCAGATTGTGAAACCTCTGTATGATGTGACTCGAAAGAGAAACCATTTCCACTGGGGACCTGAACAACAAGCAGCCTTTGACCAGATAAAGCAAGAGGTAATTCAAGCAATGGGTCTGGGACCTGTCCGAGATGGTCCAGACATTAAGAACATTTTGTACACGGCTGCAAGTGACAATGGTCCAACCTGGTGCTTGTGGCAAAAGCTCCAGGTGAGACACGTGGGACGACCTCTTGGTTTCTGGAGTCGAGGTTACAGAGGTTCAGAGGCTAATTATACTCCAACAGAGAAAGAAATTTTAGCTGCCTATGAAGGAGTGAAAGCATCTTCTGAAGTGATTGGAACTGAATCACAACTTCTCTTAGCTCCCAGATTACCAGTTTTGAATTGGATGTTCAAAGGCAAAGGTTCCACACCACATCATGCCACAGACTCCACATGGTCTAAGTGGATGGCTCTGATAACACAGAGAGCTCGAATGGGAAATCTTGAAAGACCTGGTCTAGTGGAGGTAATCTCAAGTTGGCCTGAAGGTATCAACTGTGCTAAACCTCCAGAGGAGAAAGTAACTCGTGCTGAGGAAGCTCCTCCTTACAATGACCTTTCTGATGATGAAAAGAAATATGCTTTGTTCACAGACGGTTCCTGTCGTCTTGTTGGAAACAAGCGAAGGTGGAAATCTGCAGTGTGGAGTCCAACACGCCGAGTTGCAGAGGCGAAAGATGGAGAGGGAGAATCCAGTCAGTTCGCAGAGGTAAAAGCTGTCCAGCTAGCTCTCGACGTAGCTGAACGTGAGAGATGGCCAAAGCTTTATCTCTACACCGACTCATGGATGGTAGCCAATGCTCTATGGGGTTGGCTAAAGAACTGGAAGAAGAATGGTTGGCAGAGAAAAGGAAAACCCATTTGGGCAGCAGACCTGTGGCAGGATATTGCTAATCGAATCGAGAGAATTCCAGTGAAAGTGAGACACATCGATGCTCACATTCCTAAGAGCAAAGCTACTGAGGAACAGCAACACAACCATCAGGCAGATCTAGCTGCAAGAGTTTCTCAAGTAGACGTGGACTCTAATCTTGATCTCGACTGGAAACACCGAGGTGAGATATTCTTAGCTCGGTGGGCTCACGATTCATCAGGACATCAAGGCAGAGATGCAACATACCAATGGGCTCGTGACAGATCCATAGACATTTCCATGGATGCTATCACGCAAGTCATCCATGACTGTGACATTTGTGCTGCTATTAAGCAGGCAAAACGACTTAAGCCCTTGTGGTATGGTGACAGATGGTCCAAGTACAAGTATGGTGAAGCTTGGCAGATTGACTACATCACTCTACCACGTTCTCGTTCTGGTAAGCAATTCGTGCTTACTATGGTAGAGGCAAACACTGGATGGTTGGAAACTTATCCAGTTCCACACACAACTGCACGCAACACCATTCTCGGTCTGGAGAGACAGATCCTGTGGAGACACGGAACTCCAGAGAGGATCGAGTCAGACAACGGAACTCATTTCAAGAACAACCTTATAAAGAACTGGGCCAAAGAGCACGGTATTGAGTGGATATTCCACATTCCCTACTATGCACCAGCTTCAGGGAAGATTGAACGCTACAACGGTTTGTTGAAGACCACTCTTAAAGCTATGGGGGGTGGATCTTTGAAAAACTGGGAAAAACATTTAGCACAAGCAACCTGGCTGGTAAATAGTAGAGGTTCAGTGAACCGAGCTGGACCTGCACATTCAGATTTGCTACAGAAAGTAGAAGGTGATAGAGTTCCTGTTGTTAGAGAAAAGAATCTGTTAGGTAAAACTGTTTGGGTATTTTCACCCTCAGGAGAGGCTAAACCTGTCCGAGGGGTGGTTTCAGCTGAAGGTCCGGGTCACACTTATTGGGTGATGCAAGAGAATGGTAAAATTCAGTGTATTCCACAAAGAAATTTAACTTTAGCTGAAAGAGGTTGACTTCGAACTGTTGTACAGCTACATCGCGCCCAAAAGAAGAATCAACGAGGAATCTACGGTGCACGAACCCTGAGATCCCTGAGAGCCCTGAGTCAACTAAGAGACCCTGAGATTTTCCTGTTTCCCTTTTCTTTGCTTCTCCGGCGAAGAAATGAACTGTTTTCCATTTTTCTCATTTTCTGATTTTCTTGGACTTTTGAATCATCTACACCTGAGCATAGCCGGAATGGACTATGAACTTTACTCACGAACTGTAAATATCATTTTGGATTGGATGGACAGTATAAACAGTCAATGAAAATTGTTTAGAAGGGGTGGATTGTGCCCGGTTGACGGTGTCCCCTTAAGAAAGGGAATATGGTGGACGGAAGTTGGTAAACGGAAGGAATACTCTAAACAATTTCATTGGTCAAGTGGGAGGAAGCACTGTCTGGCCTGAGAGTGAAGTGGGCATTCCCAGCACTTCTCTGTCACTCTTGCTTCCGCCTTCCCCTCAGGCAGCAGCTCTGGCTGTGCTGGGCTTTCTGCCAAGACTTCGGCCTTGAAGATAAGACTAACTTTCTTTCCAATTAACACAAACTGCTTCTAACATTTTTCTTTCTCTCTTTTCCCCCTCTTTTCCGAACTACTCTGGGGAAAGGGGGGGGGGGAAGAGGGGAGAGCGGAGGTGGGGAACCTCTCGGCAAGGGGGGTTACTCTCATTTCTGTGTTAGTCTGTTGTATATCTTTGTATATATTGTAGATATTGTAAATTTGTAAATATTCCCCTGCACAACCCTACACTGCTTTGTAAATATAGCTCCACTGCTTTGCTAATTCAGCTGGTGAGTTTTTTTTTCTTTCCCTTCAATTTTTCTTTCCCTTTACTTACAGGGGGGAGGGAAGAGGCTTCTTGGCCTCAGCCCTTCCAACCCACCACAACGTGATAAAGAAAAATTGTGTGCAAAATCACGACACTCGTTCAACTAATAGGAATTAGGCTAAACTGAAAGTTGCCTGTAGTTTGGCAGCTATTTCTCTGATATATCTGCTTCAATTCTTCAGAATCTGAGTTTTTGCCCACACTGAGATTATAAACCCCATAGGAACTATGCTTATACTAACCTTCTACTTCAGACCTAAAATTTCAGACAGTGGTGTCTAGATGGCGCAGTGTGCCGTCCTGCTGTCTCTTCATGGTACGGATGTTGTAATGTGCTGGCACACTACAGCTACAACATCTGTGGAGATGTGATTCCAGCACTGGTGGCAGAGGGGTGCTAGGTCCATTTCCAGCTTTTCCCATTCCATGAAAGCTCTGTTTCCCGTATTCTTGAGGGAATGACTTTGCCATTAAATCTTTTAGGATCTAACAAGGCATGGAGAGATGATAATAATAATAATAATAATAATAATAATAATAATAATAATAATAATAATAATAATAATAATAATAAACAACCAGGTTGGAAGAGACCTTCAAGATCCAACCCATCAACCAATCCAACCCACCTAAACAACTAAACCATGGCATCAAGCACCCCATCAAGTCTCCTCTTGAACACCTCCAATGATGGTGACTCCACCACCTCCCCGGACAGCCCATTCCAATGGGCAATCACTCTCTCTGTATAGAACTTCTTCCTAACATCCAACCTAAACCTCCCCTGGTGCAGCCTGAGACTGTGTCCTCTTGTTCTGGTACTGGCTGCCTGGGAGAAGAGACCAACATCCGCCTGTCTACAACCTCCCTTCAGGTAGTTGTAGAGAGCAATAAGGTCACCCCTGAATCTCCTCCTCTCCAGGCTAAGCAACCCCAGCTCCCTCAGCCTCTACTCACAGGGCTTGTGTTCCAAACCCCGCACCAACTTCGTTGCCCTTCTCTGGGCTTGTTCCAGCAAGTCAACATCCTTCCTAAACTGAGGGGCCCAGAACTGGACACAGGACTCAAGGTGTGGCCTAACCAGTGCAGTGTACAGGGGCAGAATGACCTCCCTGCTACTGCTGGCCACACTGTTCCTGATGCAGGCCAGGATGCCATTGGCCTTCTTGGCTGCCTGGGCACACTGCAGGCACATGTTCAGCCTACCATCAACCAGTACCCCCAGGTCCCTCTCTACCTGGCTGCTCTCCAGCCACTCTGACAACAGCCTGTAGCTCTGCATGGAGTTGTTGTGGCCAATGTGCAGAAGTTGGCACTTGGATGTGTTAAATCTCATGCCATTGGATTCTGCCCATCTGTCCAGCCTGTTGAGGTCCCTCTGCAGAGCCTCTCTACCATCCAGCAGATCAACTCCTGCCCCCAGCTTGGTGTCATCAGAAAATTCGCTGATGACTGACTCAATCCCCTCATCCAGATCATCAATGAAGATGTTAAAGAGGATGGGGCCTGATCCCTGGTGGACGCCACTGGTGACTGGCCTCCAGCTGGATGTGGCACCATTCACCACCACTCTCTGGGCTCGGCCCTCCAGACAGTTCCTAACCCAGCACAGAATGTTGAGGTCCAAGCCACGAGCTGACAGCTTAGCCAGCAGTTTTCTGTGGGGGACGGTGTCAAAGGCCTTGCTGAAGTCCAGGTAGACCACATGCACAGGCCTCCCCACATCCACCATGCGGGTCACCTGATCATAGAAGGAGATCAGGTTGGAGAGGCAGGACCTGCTCCTCCTAAATCCATGTTGGCTGGACCTGAGCCCTTGGCCATCCTTCAGGTGTGCAGTTATTACCGCCAGGATAATCTGCTCCATCATTTTCCCTGGCACTGAGGTCAGGCTGACTGGCCTGTAGTTTCCAGGTTCCTCCATCCAACCCTTCTTATGGATGGGGACTACACTGGCCAGTTTCTAGTCATCTGGGACCGGTGAGCCAGGACTGGAGAAAAATGATGGAGAGCGTCTTGGCCAGCTGATCTGCCAACTCTCTCAGCACCCTAGGATGGATCCCATCTGGTCCCATGGACTTGTGAGTATCCAAGTGGCTCAGCAGGTCCTGACTTATTCCTCATAAATTTCTGGGGCATTACACTGCTCCCTGACCCAATCACCCAGCTCAGGAGGACACTCGTCCTGAACTCCTGCCTTGCTGTTAAAAATTGAGGCAAAAAATGTGTTCAGGACCTCAGCCTTTTTCTCATCTTCAGTCACTGTGTTCCCCTCCAGGTCCAATAAGGAGTGGAGGTTCTTTTTGACCTTCTTTTTAGTGTTAATATATTTGTAAAAATGCTTTTTATAATCTTTGACAGAGGTGGCCAGCTTAAGTTCCAACTGGGCCTTTGCCTCTCTAATTTTTTTCCTACATAACCTAACAGCTTCCTTAAACATACCTCAAGAAACCACTTCCCCTCCTTCCAAAGGTGATACAGCCTCTTTTTTCCCCTTAATTCCTCCAGGAGCTTCTTGCTCATCCAGGCCGGTCACCTTCCCCATTGGCTCCTCTTTCAGCACATGGAAACTGCCAGTTCCTGTGCCTTCAAGAGCTCCTGTTTGAAGTAGGCCCAAACAGCCTGGACCCGTCGGTTCATGAGGGCTGCTATCCAGGGAATTTTAGAAATAAGTTTCTTAAACAGGCTGAAGTTTGCCCTCCAGAAGTCCAAGGTGAGGGTTCTGTTGGTGCTCCTCCCTATCTCCCTGCATATTGAAAACTTCACTATCTCATAGTCTCTGCACGACCACATCTCCCACCAGCCCTTCTCTATTGGAGAATAGCAGGTCAAGCAGAGCCTGGCCCCTGGTAGGCTCACTTAACAGCTGCATTAAGAAGCAGTCCTCCATGCACTCCAGAAATCTTCTGGACTGCCTCCTCTCTGCTGAATTATGTTTCCAGCAGATATCTGGCAGGTTGAAGTCACCTATAAGGACAAGATCTGATGATCTTGAGACAGCCTCCAATTGTTTGTAGAATAATTTGTCAGCCTCCTCATCCTGGTTGGGTGATCTATAACAGACTCCAACCAGGATGTGAGATTTATTAGGCCTCCCTCTGATTTTAACCCACAGGCTCTCAATCCCATCATCTTCCACCTCAAGCTCTGTGGCAAAGAATGACTCCCTAATATACGGAGCCACCCCTCCTCCTCTTCTCCCTCACCTGTCTCTCCTAAAGAGCCTGTAGCTCCCCAGTGTAGCACTCCAATTGTGCATGTTATCTCACCATGTTTCTGAGGTGGCAACTATATCATAGTCACCCTGGTGGACCAGGACGTATTGCCCATGCTGCATGCATTGGTGTACATGCACTTCAGCTGGGCTTTCAACTTTTCAATTGACTCTAATTTGTGCCCTATTCTTTCCTCTTCAGAGGGACTGATTTCCTCACCCACCCACTTCAGACCTAGTTTAAAGCCCTCTTAATGAGTCCTGCCAAATCTAGTGCTAGGACTCTCTCACCCTTTCTATATAATTGCACCCCATCAGGACCCAGCAGGTCGGGTGCAGTAAAAGTTGCCCCATGATCGAAGAAACCAAAATTCTGCTGCTGGCACCATCCCCTGAGCCAATTGTTGATGGTATGGGTTCTCCCGTTCCTCTCAGTGTACACCCCTGCCACTGAGGGAACTGAGCAGAACACCACTGGAGCTCCTGCCCCATCAATCAATTATCCAAGGGCCTTGAATTCCTTTTTAATCGCCCTGGTGTCCTTCTCATCAATTTCATCACTCCCAGCTTGTATTACCAGCAGAGGGTAATAGTTAGAGGGCTGGATTAACTTTGGGAGTCTCCTTGTGATGTCCCTAACCTGCGCCCCAGATAGGGAGCAGACCTCCCTGTGGGATGGGTCGGGACGACATACGGGTCACTCAGTACCCCCCAGAAGAGAGTCCCCAACAACTATAAACCTTCTTTTCTTTGTGGAGCTGGTCGTTATAGTTGGTGAGGACCGCTTTATGGATATCAGCGACGGAGATTGGAATCAATACGGCTGACCAATATGATCGAGTATTGTTCCTTTATTGTTCCAGTATTGCAGGACGATGGTGCAGGCCTGAGGTGCAGGCCTATGGAGCAGGCCTGTAGCGCAAGTATAGCACAGTAAAGTAGAGAAGAACAGGAGACAGGAAAGGCAGAAGTGTGTAGCAAGGCAACTGCTACAACTTATATCAACTCAGAGTGCCCTGTTGGCATAGCTCCATTGGTTCCCTCTGAGTGATCACACATTGCACTATTACAGATTATTGATCCAACTACTAATGACACAACGAGGTTGTTGATGCCGGCGCATGTCCTGTTGTCCCAGGAAAACTGTCCATGTTTATAGCTACCAGTGTCTTGTTTTAATTACATGCTGCAGGCACAGCACTGTTTTGCTACACTGCTAGCTGGCTCTGCATTTATGCTGAGCATGGCCTACCACCATGTCAAGCTCTAGGCCTGCACTGCCAGATTGCTCACACTGCTCGTCGCTGGCATTGCTACACTGCTTGGCCTTAGGCTCCTCTCCCAATGGCTGCTCCTTGACCCTCTCATCCCCACTGCCCTTGGCCTGCAGGGCCTCATACTTATTATGCAACGACAGTGGAAGAGGAGGACAGGGCCAGGATGGATTTCCCTTGCCACCCCTGGCAGGGACCAGTATCCATCCCTCCTCATTTCCATGGTCCCTTACCTCAGCAGGGGAGATCTGCAGAGCCTTCTCCCACAAATCTAACTCCCTTTTACTTTCCTTTATTGACCTGAGCCTAGATATCTCCTCCTTCAGCTCAGCCACCAGACTGAGAAGAAAGTTCACCTGGTCACACCTGACACAGACATTCTCTCCTTCCCCCCCTATTCCAAGTGCCAGGGTGAAGCACTCTCTGCAGCTGGCAGCCTGGACTCCAGCATGCTGATGCAGCAACTCTGTCTGGGTAGATGCTGATTTTGTAGCCTTCATCTGAGTGACAACCATGGTTCAATGTTTGATTGAAAGTGTTGGTTGTTTTTTTTTTTTTTTTTGCGAGCAGCTGAAAAGCTCTCAAGCCAAAATGGCATTGCGCGCACACAGCCTGGGTGGGATTTAAACCTCCCGTGGCTGATGTCATGCTCCTGATCCTGAGCAGGCTCACAAGAGCACGATCCTGACAGACCTCCCTGCCAACTAGAAGTCCTCCCGACCTGCAAAGAATAGAATAGAATAAACCTTTATTTTTATTTAGAATATTTTTATTTAGAATAAATTTCCTAAAAGGAAAGCGAAAAGCCAAGCAGAAAGCTCATGGTTTAAGTGGAGCAGTCCCGAATTCTGGTTCTGGTCAGCTCTCAAGCCAAAATGGTGGTGCGCGCACAGTGCGGGCAGGATTTAAACCTCCCACGGCTGATATCACACTCCCAATCCCGAGCAAGCTCACAAGAGCACGATCCTACCAGACCTCCCTGCCAACCAGAGGTCCTCCTGACCCGCAAAGCCCCAAAAGGAAAGCGAAAAGCCAAGCAGAAAGCTCACAATTCAAGCAGAGCGGTCCTGAATGCCGGTTCTGGTTGGACCTCAAGCCAAAATGGTGTATGTGAACCTGTATGTTTATTACCAATATGTATGTATATATGTGCACAAATAACTTCCCAATTTGCTAAATAATCTCTCTTTTTCCCCCCAAACAACCAAGAAACACA
Organism: Melanerpes aurifrons; assembly: GCA_011125475.1. Taxonomy (NCBI): domain Eukaryota; kingdom Metazoa; phylum Chordata; class Aves; order Piciformes; family Picidae; genus Melanerpes; species Melanerpes aurifrons. Next base: position 1,879,479 of record WWNC01000105.1, read on the forward strand.
AATTTAAACCTTGTATTGTGCAAGCCTTTACATAGTTATCCATTGTTTTGTATGTACTAGGTGCACTAAATAGTGCCTGTGAGTCTCCCTTTCTTTTTAGTTAACATAAGAGAAAGATGGGAGTAACATTTGTGCATTCTTGCTACTATTTTATCTGTACTAGATACTTATAAAATTGTGCTTTCCCAGAAAACATTTTCATTCTAATAACACTTTAAAAGTGATACTTCTTATTTATGAGTGGGCAACTATTAGTCACAAACCAGATATAAAAAGTCAGAGACTCAAGGCAATGCAGCCTATATTTCTGGTCTGGTCTAGATGCCAGTAGCTTTGTATGATAGCCTTGCACTCAAGAAGAAAATATCTAATTAAACCAAAGAATTCTTATAATGGTTTCTCAAATGTCTCAACAAAAAAGACCCAAGAACCTAGCAATGCAAATATATAAAGTAGCACTTAAAAATAAATTAAATTTAATTTTCCACTCTTTCATACTTTTCAAATACTTATCAAGGTAATTGTGCCCTTTGCTTTTACTGGAAACTTACTGCAGAGTTATATTCTTGCAACAATATAATGATATTCCATGAAACTGCGAACATAATAAGCTGAATGATTTGAAGATTTCTATTTTTAAAGTTCCAATATATTAGCATTAGAAGTTAAGAATCTTGTGGAATATAAAAATGTAAAACACAAAATTAGTGAAAGAAGGCTGTCTAGGAAAAGTTGTATTTTTTTTTCTGAACTTAACAGTGGTGAATATAATACTTTCTAGTACTGTAGTCTAGATAATATATAATGTTATATAGTTACATTCTAGCCCTTCTATGTGCAAGTAAATAACAAATCCTTTATGTCATGTGCAGACAAAGAAGGTGACATTCACACATCAGCACAATTCTGAAAGAACTTGAAATAACAAAGAGTGGACAAGGAGGGACAAATACTCTCTGCAGTAAAGCTCTGCAAATTACACCCAGCAACATTTCTACAGTTGCAGAGGTTTCCTGATAAGCAAGCTATGCTTGACAATTAGGTTAACATAGATGTTTCTGGATGGTTGCTTTTACCTCTCCTTACATATACCAAGGAGGAAAACTCTCAATATATCTTAGCATGTCTAGCGTATTTTACTAGATGTGTCAGGTACCTGGCATAAAATCCTATCTGAGTTGAGGTGAATGGGATCTGCTGAATGCAAGATACCTAGACAGATGGTATTCTTATAGTTAGTTTTGTACCTCATGCACTGAGAGAATTCATGCTGTGATCCAGTGACCCACATCAGTGTAATGGGTTGGGGCAAACCCCCTCCCTACCACAGGGCAGAAACAACAACTCAGACAAAGGGATTGCAAAAGTGATGGAAAATTTAAATAGAAAAAAACAATTAAAAAACAAACAACAATGACAGCTTTACAGAGAACCACAAGCACTGTGACAAAAGAGAGAAATCCCAGAACATGCCCAAGAACATCCCATCCCCACCTGGGGGTACACCCAAACCCCCCCAGGGCTCTTTCCTTGCCCCCACAACCCAGCCTTGGGCCTGGGCAGGTCCAAGGGAGGGGACTCACACCATTTTACCTAGGCTGCAGCTGGGGACGAAAGAGGAAGTGAAGATCCTGCATGGACATTTTATAGGGGAGCAGGACATTATGGGAAATGGAATACCTGGTCTCCTGTGACCACCCCCTGGGCTGGGCCCACCCCTTGGGACCTCCCAGGTGTGGTCTATGCAGTGGCATCCAGGCCAGTACCCAGCCTAAACCACCACAATCAGCTTGATTTAGGTAGTGACATGTGGGACAGAGAAAAGGAGAATAAGTTTGTGGTTTTGATGCAACTGGTCGAGGGAAACCATTAGAAGAGAACCATCCCAGTACTATATTGCTGCTTCTGTATGTGACCTGTTCTTCTTATAGAGCCTTCTGCAAGGCGTTTCACAGCATGGGATAGAAGGCAGAAAGCATATATGCTCCCCAATCCTATTGTTTTCAAGCACAGGGGTAAAATATTCCAGGCTTTGTTGAGCAGTTTGCTTGTGGGAGTTTTGTTCCACTAAGGATTACAGAATCACATAATTAACCAGGTTGGAAAGAGACCTTCAAGATCATGAAGGCCAGCCTATCACCAAACACCATCTAATCAACTAAACCATGGCACTAAGTCCTATTTTAAACACCACCAGGGACAGCGACTCCACCACCTCCCTGGACAGGACATTCCAATGGCAAATCACTCATTCTGTGAAGAACTTCTTCCTAACATCCAGCTTAAACTTCTCCTGCAGCAGCCTGAGACTGTGTCCTCTCATTCTGTCACTAGTTGCCTGAGAGAAGAGACCAACCCCCACCTGGCTACAATCTCCCTTCAGGTAGTTGTAGAGAGCAGTAAGGTCTCCCCTGAGCCTCCTCTTCTCCAGGCTAAACAATTCCAGTTCCCTTAGCCTCTCCTCATAGGGCTTGTGCTCCAGACCCTTCAGCAACTTTGTTGCCCTTCTCAGTACATGTTCAAGCAATTCAACTTCTTTCTTGAATTGAGGGGCTCAGAATTGGATACAGTACTCAAGGTGAGGCCTAACCAATGCTGAGTACAGGGGCACAATGACTTCCCTGCTCCTGCCGGCCACACTGTTCCTGATGCAGGCCAGGATGCCATTGGCCTCCTTGGCAACCTGGCCACACTGCAGGCTCATGTTCAGCTGACTGTCAACCAGCACCCCCAGGTCCCTTTCTGCCGGGCTGCTCTCCAGCCACTCCGACCCCAGCCTGTAGCACTTCATGGGGTTGTTGTGGCCAAAGTGCATCACCCGGCACTTAGATGTGTTAGACTTTGCCCATCTGTCCAGCCTGTCAAGGTCACTCTGCAGAACCCTTCTACCCTCTAACAGATCAACATCTGCTCCCAACATGGTGTCATCTGCAAATTTACTGATGATGGACTGAATCCCCTCATCCAGATCATCAATAAAGGTATTGAACAGGATGGGGCCCAGCACTGATCCCTGGTGGAGACCACTAGTGACTGGCAGCCAACTGGAAGTGTCACCATTCACGACCATGCTCTGGGCCTGGCCCTCCAGACAGTTCCTAACCCAGCACAGACTGCTGCCGTCCAAGCCTTGGGCTGACAGCTTGGCTAGGAGTTTGCTATGGGGGACGGTGTCAATTTACAGATTCAGAAGCTGTGTTGTGGTTTGGTTGGATAGTTTGAAGTGAACAAACCAATATACAAAAATTATTTTAAAAATATGTATGTAACACCAAGTTAGGGGCAGATGTTAGTCAGTTAGAGGATGGAAAGCATTTGAAGAGGGACCTCAATTGACTAGATAGATGGGTGGAGTCCAGTGGGATGTCATTCAACAAGTCCAAGTGCCGGGTGCTGCACTTTGGCTACGGCAACCCCATGCAGAGCTACAAGCTGGGGTCAGAGTGTCTGGAGAGCTGCCAAACAGAGAGGGACCTGGGGGTGCTGATCGACAGCTGCCTAAACATGAGCCAGCAGTGTGCCCAGGTGGCTAAGAAGGCCAATGGCATCCTGGCCTGAATTAGTAATAGTGTGGTCAGCAGGAGCAGGGAGGCCATTGTGCCTCTATACTCTGCAGTGGTTAGGACACACCTTGAGTACTGTGTCCAGTTCTGGACCCCTCAATTTAAGAAAGACATTGAGACACTTGAACATGTCCACAGAGAGCAACAAGGCTGGTGAGAGGCCTTGAGCACAAGCCCTATGAGGAGAGGCTGAGGGAGCTGGGATTGTTTAGCCTGGAGAAGAGGAGGCTCAGGGGTGACCTCATTGCCCTCTACAACTACCTGAAAGGTGGTTGTAGCCAGGAAGGGGTTGGCCTCTTCTCCCAGGCAACCAGCACCAGAACAAGAGGACACAGTCTCAAGCTGTGCCAGGGGAGGTTCAGACTCAAGGTGAGGAGAAAGTTCTTCACCAAGAGAGTCATTATTCATTGGAATGGGCTTCCCAGGGGAGGTGGTGGAGTCAGCATCCCTGGAGGTGTTCAAGAGGAGACTGGACGTGGCACTTGGTGCCATGGTGTAGTCATGAGGTCTGTGGTGACAGGTTGGACTTGATGATCACAGTATCACAGTATCACTTAGGTTGGAAAGGACCTCGAGGATCATCGAGTCCAATCTATCAACACAGACCCCATGACTAGACCATGGCACCAAGTGCCATGTCCAATCTCCTCTTGAATGCCTCCAGGGACTATGACTCAACCACCTCCCTGGGCAACCCGTTCCAATGCCGAATGACTCGCTCAGTGAAGAGCTTCCTCCTCACCTCGAGTCTAAACCTCCCCTGGCGCAGCTTGAGACTGTGTCCCCTTGTTCTGGTGCTGGTTGCCTGGGAGAAGAGGCCAACCCCTTCCTGGCTACAACCACCTTTCAGGTAGTTGTAGAGGGCAATGAGGTCACCCCTGAGCCTCCTCTTCTCCAGGCTAAACAATCCCAGCTCCCTCAGCCTCTCCTCATAGGGCTTGTGTTCAAGGCCTCTCACCAGCCTTGTTGCCCTTCTCTGGACACGTTCAAGTGTCTCAATGTCCTTCTTAAACTGAGGGGCCCAGAACTGGACACAGTACCCAAGGTGCGGCCTAACCAAAGCAGAGTACAGAAGCACAATGACTTCCCTGCTCCTGCTGGCCACACTGTTCCTAATGCAGGCCAGGATGCATTGGCCCTCCTGGCCACCTGGGCACACTGCTGGCTCATATTCAGGTGGCTGTCGATCAGCACACCCAGGTCCCTCTCTGTTTGGCAGCTCTCCAGCCACTCCGACCCCAGCCTGTAGCTCTGCATGGGATTGCCGTAGCCAAAGTGCAGCACTCAGCACTTGGACTTGTTGAATGCCATCCTATTGGACTCTGCCCATCTGTCCATTTGGTCGAGGTCCCTCTGCAGAGCCTCTCTACCCTCTAACTGACTAACATCTGCCCCTAACTTTGTGTCATCTGCAAACTTGCTGATGACTGACTCTACCCCTTCATCCAGATCATTGATGAATATTTTGAAGAGGACAGGGTCCAGCACTGATCCCTGGGGGACACCACTGGTGACTGGCCTCCAGCTGGATGTGGCACCGTTCACTACCACTCTCTGGGCCCGGCCCTCCAGCCACTTCCTAACCCAGCACAGAATGTAATGGTCCAATCCATGGGCTGACAGCTTAGGCAGCAGTTTGCTGTGGGGGACGGTGTCAAAGGCCTTGCTGAAGACCAGGTAGACCACATCCACAGGCCTCCCCACATCCACCAGGCGGGTCACCTGATCATAGAAGGAGATCAGGTTGGAGAGGCAGGACCTGCCCTTCCTAAATCCATGTTGGCTGGACTTGAGCCCTTGGCCATCCTTCAGGTGCGCAGTTATTGCCGCCGGGATAATCTGCTCCATCACTTTCCCAGGCACTGAGGTCAGACTGACTGGTCTGTAGTTTCCAGGTTCCTCCATCCGACCCTTCTTGTGGATGGGGACCACATTGGCCAGTTTCTAGTCATCTGGGACCTCACCTGTGAGCCAGGACTGGAGGAAAATGATGGAGAGTGGCCTTGCTAGCACATCTGCCAACTCTCTCAGCACCCTAGGATGGATCCCATCCGGTCCCATGGACTTGTGAATATCCAAGTGGCTCAGCAGGTCCTGAACTAATTCCTCATGGATTTCCGGGGCATTACACTGCTCCCCGACCCCATCGCCCAGCTCCAGAGGCCACTCCTCCTGAGCTCCTCCTGCCTTACTGTTAAAAATTGAGGCAAAGAAGGTGTTCAGGACCTCAGCTTTCTCCTCATCTTCAGTCATCGTGTTCCCCTCCAGGTCCACTAGGGAGTGCAGGTTCTTCCTGTCCTTCTTCTTATTGTTAATATATTTATAAAAATGCTTTTTATTATCTTTGACTGTGGTGGCCAGCTTCAGTTCCAGTTGGGCCTTTGCCTCCCTAATTTTATTCCTACATAATCTAACAGCTTCCTTGAACATACCTCGAGATGCCTTCCCCTCCTTCCAAAGGTGATACAGCCTCTTCTTCCCCCTTAAATCCTCCAGGAGCTGCTTGCTCATCCAGGCCGGTCGCCTTCCCTGTTGGCTTGCCTTTTGGCACGTGGGAACCTCCAGTTCCTGTGCCTTCAAGAGCTCCTGTTTGAAGTAGGTCCAACCCTCCTGAACCCCTTGGTTCATGAGGGCTGGTACCCAGGGGACTTTACAAACAAGTTTCTTAAATAGGCTGAAGTTCGCCCTTCGGAAGTCCAAGGTGAAGGTTCTGTTGGTGCTCTTCCCTATCTCCCTGCATATTGAAAACTTCACTATCTCGTGGTCACTGCACCCTAGGTAGCCTCCCACGATCACATCTCCCACCAGCCCTTCCCTATTGCAGAACAGCAGGTCAAGCAGAGCCTGTCCCCTGCTAGGCTCGCTTAACAGCTGTGTCAGGAAGCAGTCCTCCATTCGCTCCAGGAATCTTCTGGACTGCCTCCTCCCTGCTGAATTAAGTTCCCAGCAGATATCTGGGAGGTTGAAGTCACCAACAAGGACAAGATCTGATGATCTTGAGACAGCCTCCAGTTGCTTGTAGAACAACTCATCAGCCGCCTCATCCTGGTTGGGTGGTCTGTAACAGATTCCAATCAGGATGTCAGATTTGTTAGGCTGTCCTCTGATTTTGACCCACAGGCTCTCAACTCCCTCATCTTCCACCTCAAGTTGTGTGGCAGAGAGTGACTCCCTAATATACAGAGCCACCCCTCCTCCTCTTCTCCCTTGCCTGTCTCTCCTAAAGAGCCTGTAACCCCCATTGTAGCACTCCAATTGTGCGTGTTGTCCCACCAAGTTTCTGAGATGGCGACTACATCATAGTCGCCCTTATGGATTAAGACCTCCAACTCCTCTTCTTGTTGCCCAGGCTGCGTGCATTGATGTACATGCATTGCAGCTGGGTTCCTGACTTCTCAACTGACTCTACCTTGTGCCCTACTCTTACCTCTGCAGAGGGACGGATTGCCTCACCCACCCCCTTCAGACCTAGTTTAAAGCCCTCCTAATGAACCCTGCCAACTCCAGTGCCAGGACTCTCTTACCCCTTCTAGATAGATGCACCCAGCAGGTCAGGTGCGGTGAAAGTTGTCCTATGGTCAAAGAACCCAAAGTTCTGCCTCTGGCACCATCCCCTGAACCAATTGTTGATGGCGTGCGTTCTCCCATTCCTCTCAGTGTACACCCTTGCCACTGAGGGAACTGAGCAGAACACCACTTGAGCTCCTGCCCCATCAATCAATTGTCCAAGGGCCCTGAACTCCTTCTTGATCGCCCTGGTGCCCTTCCTGTCAATCTCATTGCTTCCAGCCTGTATCACCAGCAGAGGGTAATAGTCAGAGGGCTGGATTAATTTAGGGAGTCTCTTTTCAATGTCCCTAACCCCTGCCCCTGGTAGGGAGCAGACCTCCCTGTGGGATGGGTCGGGACGACATATGGGTCCCTCAGTACCCCCCAGGAGAGAGTCCCCAGCAACTATAACCCTTCTCCTTTTCTTTGTGGAGCTGGTCGTTACAGCTGGTGGGGGCCGCTTGGCCTTAGGCTCCCCTCTGGATGGCTGCTCCTTGGCCTCAGCCCTCTCATCCCCATTGCCCTCAGCCTGCAGGGCCTCATACTTATTATGCAAGGGCAGTGGAGGAGGAGGAGAGGGTCGGGGAAGATTTCTCTTGCCACCCCTGGCAGGGACCTGTATCCATCCCTCTCCACTTCCAGGGACCCTTCCCTCAGCAGGGGAGATCTGCAGAGCCTTCTCCCACAAATCTTTCACTTTCCCTTATTGTCCTTATTGTCCTTATTGTCCTTAGCCTAGCTACCTCCTCCTTCAGTTCAGCCACTTCATCCTTCAGCTCTGCCACCAGGCTGAGGAGAAAATTCACCTGCTCACATCTGACACAGGTGTCCTCTCCCTCCCCCTCTATTCCAAGTGCCAGGCTGAAGCACTCTCTGCAGCTGGCAGCCTGGACTCCAGCATGCTGGTGAAACAGCTCTGTCTGGGCAGATGATGCTTTTTTACCTTTCGTCCGAGTGACGACCATGATGCAATGTTTGAGGTTTGTTTTTTGTGTTTGAGTGGGGTTTGTTTGTTTGGTTTTTTTTTTTTTTTTGCACCCAGCCGCTCGACTAGCTACTGAACCAAAATGGCGCCACGCGCACAGCCTGGGCAGTTTTTAAAACTGCCGCGGCTGACGTCAGGCTCCCGTACCCGTGCAGGCTCATGTGAGCATGATCCTGCCAGCTCCTCCCCCTACCAGCAGTCCCCCCGACCCGCGAAACCCTGAAAGGAAAGCAAAAAACCCCCGAGAAACTCACAGCTTAAGCGGAGCGGTTCTGGACGAGCGGTCCCGATCAGCTACTGAACCAAAATGATGATCTTTGACATCTCTTCCACCCTTGGTGATACTGTGATACTGTGATACCATATGTATACAGCAGCACAGAATCATAGACGTTTAAGATCACAGAGTCCAAACATTTGAAGGCACAGCATTCAGTGAATCCAAATGGTTGGGAAGAGAGAACTTGATCTAGGGGTGTGAAACTTTCAATTCATGCTGTGGGTAATTGAAAGTTAAGCCTAAGTTACCTCAACTATTTTTTAATTTTTTTTCCTTTCTTTTATTTTTTTTTCTTCACAGTCCTTTGTGGCAATGCCAGATTGCTCACACTGCTCCTCGCTGGCATTGCCACAGTCCTTGTTCCAAACCAGTATTCAGAATGAATACAGAATGCTTAAAAATATCCCTGTTAGAGCATCAGATACCAAGGAATGCTGTTGTCTTCTGTTTTCACCATTTTATACCTTCTGTTCCTTCACACAAATGACAAACTGGAAAGTGCAACTGGCATCTCAGAAAGTATTAAAACACACTGTAATTATTGGGATGATATTGATAAATACAAACAGGAATATCACTTTCATTTATGTCTTCTGTTTTCACATCTGCCTATCTGTGAAAACAAGTGTATTAATGTGGCAATGCCAGCGACGAGCAGTGTGAGCAATCTGGCAATGCAGGCCTAGAGCCTGGCATGGTGGTAGGCCATAAATGCAGAATCAGCTAGCAGTGTAGCAAAACAGTGCTGTGCCTGCAGCATGTAACTAAAAGAAGGCACTGGTAGCTATAAATATGGACAGTTATCTTGGGACAACAGGACATGCACCTGCATCAACAACCTCGTTGTGTCATTAGTAGTTGGACCAATAATCTATAATAGTGCAATGTGTGGTCACTCATAGGGAACCAATGGAGCTATGCCAACGAGGCTGTCCGAGTTGATATAAGTTGTAGCAGTTGCCTTGCTACGCACTACTGCCTTTCCTGTCTCCTGTTTCTTCTACACTTTACAGTGCTATACTTGCACTACAGGCCTGCACCATAGGCCTGCACCTCAGGCCTGCACCATCGGCCTGCAACACTGGAACAATAAAGGAACAATACTCGATCACATTGGTCAGCCGTATTGATTCCCAATCTCCGTCGTCCTACATCTGGCACCCGAATAAACCTGAACTCATGGACAAGGGATCCTCGAACTACAATACTGATCGACTCAGCACAGAGAGGTACGTCCGAGCGATACGGAAAGGTGGTCAAACAGCACTGCCTCGGTGCTGAAAAATTAGCAGCGCGCGCGCGCGCTCAAAAAGGAAGTGAATCTCACCCTGGCCAGGCGAGCAACCGGAGGAGGGGCAAGGGGCAGCACGCCACCACAGAAGAGGCTGTGCTAAATGCCTTCCACCTATCCTCTCTGTGAGAGGTATTACTGGCAATTCTGGGATCGTAAAAGGGCTATTAGCCTGTGCCCAGAGTCATCCCCACGGCAATAAGCTTTTACTTCCGAAGCATGGGACGAAATTGCAGCCCAGCTGTGGGATGAGGTGCTAAATGCTTAAAAAAGCAGCTTTTCACTATAGCACCATGTGACGGATCGTCACGGACATTGCAATCGAAAAAAGCAGAGCAGGCTACCCCCGTTTCAGCTGCTGCGGCGTTTGGTTCTAACTTAGACGAGAAAAGAGAGACTCGAAGGCACTCCCTGCCCTCCGCCCCACCCCTGTCTCTCCTTGCACATCGTCTGCCGCTCCGTCAGCATCCTCCTCAATTTCAATTGCCTGCTACTCCTTCTACACAAATCGCGGCTCTCTATTACCGTCCTTTTGTGTGGAAAAATCTGCTCCTGCCACGTCAATAGCGGCAGAAGCAAATCCTGATCGAACTGATAAGGTGCGCGAAATCAAAATGGAGGTCGCTACGCATTAAGAATTAGACAAAGGAGACGCCATCTCCGCCATCTTGGCAAGCACGCCGTGTTTATTAACACACCACCACAGCCGCCCACGCCCAGCGGAGAAACCCATTAAAAAAAAAAAAAAAAAAAGGCGGCGAAAACTGCGGCGTTTTCCATCCCCTTCATCAACACCTTCCTGATACTGCCAGCGATGGCTTGGGCTTGGAAGCCGGACAGTGTGAACTCTGCCCTAGAACTCCTGGAGCGCTTGCAGGCTCGCGATCACGGCATTTTTGCACCCCCACCCCGCCGTGAGCCCCGGCCGCCCCGATGCTGGCCCCCACCACCCTGGCAGCGCTCAGCCTGGCAGCGCTCACCCCGGCAGCCCTCAGCCCGGCAGCACCCACCTCAACGGCGCCCCACACTCTGGCAGTTCTCCTGGCAACGCCTCCTGCTACCCCCCCTGGTCCCCGCGAGTACCGGTGGCTCCGATCAAGCGGCATTGACCGACACACTACCGACAACAACAGCCACCCCCATGGCAGAGACAGGAACGGCCCTAGGGGCCCCTTCCCCCCAGCGGTTTCAGCTGTGCTACACCCCCATGCCTCCTACATTCCAGTCATTATCAGCAGAGTATAGCCTCGGACGGAGATTTCAATTGAGTCCCGATTGGGCTATCGGGAGGTGGGAGGGACAGGGAACTGTCCCGCTGAGCTGGTGGAAAGGTATTGTGGGAAATGTAGTCACAGATGGAGAAGGTTAACAATGACTATGGTAATCTGAACTGACTAATGTTCTTTAACAGGAGCTAGACAAGCCATAGCTACCTATGGGCTACAGTCAGGATACACAACTGCTGCAATCAATTAGTTGTTTTCATCACATTTGTTAATCCCTTTTGACACACCTATGTCAGCAAATGGTGTTTATTACAAGGTCTGAGAGCGATCATGGAGGAGATAGGTGCCTTACAACCTGGCCTCCCAACTCCCAGTCCCCACAAATTGGGACCTGATTATTATTCATTTGAAGGATCGTTTTCTTTACAATTTGCTCACACTCGGAGGACTTAACAAAGTCTGCATCTACTGAGTCATCGATTAAGGCAGACTCCACCCACCGATATCAACGAGTAGCCTGAAGGCACTCTCTTCCCACTTAAATAGACTCATTGTGACATAGACTTGTGACATCTATAAGTCTATGGATGGTATTCTGATTGCAACAAAAAAGTTACATCATAAGACAGTGCTGTCTGAGTTTCAGCAGCAAGCAGACTTGAAAGTCACACTGTCTTAGCCCTTGCAACTCCTCAATTAACTGACAATTCACTTGCAAATGCCTGAGAAGCCATGCCCCGGCAGCCAGCAGACTCTACAAGGTGTCACCATTAGCCATCTCATTGGGGCGAGATCTTTGCCAGATCTTATCAGAAATCGCAGCTTCCTGAGAAGGTTTTGCAATTAAGTCAGGATGTAGTGATCAAAGGGTGGTCCACCATCCAGGACAATATCTCTGATCCTGTGTTTCTTATTACTGAGCAGGGTCTAACAGGGACACTTGGTTTCTTTGTCAATACCATCCCTTACGTACGGCATTCAATACTAATTCAGACCTGACTCACGATATGAAGGTAGAAATGTGGATATTTTGGCATTTGACAATGCTAATGAAGAAGCTAAACAGGTTCTCAGCATTTTATCAACAGGTGCCACTGCCTCATGACTGCAGGACCACAACGAATGAAGGCATCGACAAGCAGCAATGTATCTAGCCACGGCCATAGAAGCAGTCCAGAAATCATCATGCCTCTGAGAAACCTAGGTACCTTAAAGTGTCTGACTGTTGGATAGACTTGAAAGGGTCACAGATCTAATCATTTTACTCGAGATCGTCGCAGAAGCTGCTCCTGCAGTGTGAATATACCCCGCACGACGACATCAAACCAGGGTCCTTGGACCATGCCCCCCCCTTCCCCTCCCCCCTCTGGCAGCGCACAGCGGACCTGACAACAGCTGCATATCTCCTTTTGAATCCACAAAGCGCTGTCAAGTTTAACTGGCATGGTCTTTTGGGTCACAGACCCTCTGCTCTGTTAATTGGCAGACGACAGTCTATCTTTAGACAGGGCATTCTTGTAATTCCTCGTTCAATACATTCTGATTATGACTGGGCTATGAAAATTATGCTCTATACCATTGCCTCTCCTGTTAGCACTCTTGTTGGGACAGAAATTGCTTAGCTAATACCATCTCAGTCCCAAGTGCCTAAAACTTCTAACAGAATCCAAGGGCAAGAAGGCTCAGGTTCCACTGATATGCCTAATACCTCATTAGCCCTAAAAATCCAAAAGACAAAACTGGAACAGATTTTATCTGTCAGACACCCTTGTGGACAAATTATATGATTTTCAATTATTATGGATACTGGAGACGATGTCATCATTATACCTAGTCATAAATGGAATGGTCACTAGCCATTGTTCATGGCAAATCTTGAAGTCATGTGTTTAAAAGGTATCCAAACAACCTGGGTTAGCAAAGAGCCAGTGCAATTAGCTTTTAACTACAGCAAATCAATCACTGTAAGACCGTACATGTTAACCCTTCCAGTTGCTCTATTGGGCTGATATGCCTTAAGTCAACTAGGAGCAAAACTTGTTACCATTCCTTCTTTATAGTGGCTACTAGTCAGCAACCAACCCTCAAATTAAAATGGAAAACACATAATCCAGTATGGGTGGAACGATGGTCGTTCAGACATGATAGGCTGCAAGTCGTTAAGACCCCAATACAGAAACAATAGCAACTAGGTCACACCTTGCTAGCCACCCACCCCTACCTCCACGCCCAGAAAAGGGAGGATTTTCTAGTACTACTCTTGCCAACCAAAGCTCTGCTCTGATTTAAAGTTACAGTGATAATTTCTTCATTTCTGATTGCAATGTCCTTAAGAGATTTGTTATTTAGAGTTTTGCTAAGTTTTCCTGGTAAGCGTAATGAATGGTAAGCATTTGGTTTTTACAGATGCCTAGTACATAGTAATTGTAGTAAGGTGTAAGTACTTAATAATGAGTTCACATTGTAAGATTTCTTTTGGTTCGAACCTTCTTAGTTGTGTGCCATGGCATTTCAAAGGAGCTCCATGTAATATAGTTAAGATTTGTAGTAAATAGGTATTAATTTAAAAAAAAAGTATTCTTTAGCTAAGGTAATGTCTTTATATTTCCTTCTTAGACATAGACTAGAAAAAAAAATAATAATAAAAAAAAGTAAACAAAAAAAGGTAAACAAAAAAACCCCATAGAAATACATAACAAAAGCACAAAAACTCTGGATACAAAACATGGAGTACTAAATAACAGAATAATAATAAAAAAGAAGAGCAACAATGAAAATAAAATATTAAAAACAAAATATGACACACTGAAAAATCATAAGGATTACTAACACAGAATAGCTACTAACAGAGAAAACATAAGAATTGTTAGCAAAAAAATGAAAATAAGGATTATCAAGACTACTAGATTAAAACAAACAAAATATTATACAATGAAAAATCGAGAAAATTAAAATGAAAAATTTTAATAAAAAAAGAATTAATAGAAAAGGTTAAAAATATAATAAAAAAGTAAAAATTAAAATTATAATAGAAAATAGATTAGATAAAATAAACATGGAAAATAAAAAATAATTACAATAAATAATATAAGATAAAAAATAAAAGATTAAACACTAGTTAAAAAGAAAAAAATAGAAATTACAAAAATAAAATAAATTAAAAGAAAAAATTGATTGGAATAACAAATTAAAATACAGATTAAAAAATTACAATAAGAAAATAAAAATTATAATAAAGAAGGTAAAAAAGAAATAAATTAAAAAAGACAAAAAGTAAGTTAAAATTAATAATAATAATAATTTAAAGAACAAAGAAAAATTAAAATACAAAATAACAAAAATTAATTGAATAAAATTATATCAAAATTAGACTAAAATTAACAAACAAAAAAGTTAACGAAAATAATTAAAAAGTGCAGATAAAAAATAATAAAATGCAATGAAGAAAAAAACACATTAAAACAGTATAGAAATAAATTTAAAAACAAAATTTGAAATTAATTAAATATTAGACAAAAGAACTAGATTAAAAGTCAAAATATTAAACATATCAAAATATAAATTCACAATAGAAAATAATAACTAAAAATTAAATAAAATAACAAAAAAAAAAAGAAATACATTCAACATAAAGCGTGAAACAACTCAAGTTAGAATTAAAAAGAAAAAACTATAAAAATAATTTACAAAATCAAAATGGAAATTAAAATAAATTAAAAAATTAAATAAAAAACAATTGCAAACATGTAAAAAATAATAAAAAAACCCATAAATCGATATAATGAAATCAAACAAAAATGAAATAGATTTATTGAAAGTAGATTTCAAAATATTAAAGAAATGAAGCAAAACATTAATTACAAATTTAAAAATAGCTCACATTAAAAACTAACAAAAAACACTCAAAATTAGTTAGAAAATCTGTGGAATCATAGACTCGTGGAATGAGTCAGGGTTGGAAAGGACCACAAGGATCATTTAGTTCCAACCACTGCCATGTGCAGGGACATCTCACACTGGATCAGGCAGGCTAGAGCCTCATCCAGCCTGGTCGTAAACACCGCCAGGCATGGGGCCTCGGCCACCGCCTTGGACAACCCATTACAGGGCTTCACCATTTTCACAGTGAAGAATTTCTTCTTCACATCCAGCCTGAATCTTCCCATCCCCAGCCTTGTTCCATTCTCCCTAGTCCTGTCATTTCCTGACATGCTAGGATGTCCCTCCCCAGCATTCTTGTAGGCTCTCTTCAGATACTGGATGGCCACGATCAGGTCACCTCGAGCCTTCTTTTCTGCTAACTGCAATCATCGCAACAAACAACGGCGGAAGAATCAAGACCACGAGGACACAGCATTTCCCATGCAGTCGAACATCGATCACAACAACTGCTATGGTCATCTGGGATCAAACAGCATCACTCAGAAGAATGTACCACAGCATCATGTGAATTAGGACTGAACATAGTGCTTACCTGATAACTTTTTATTCTCTCTTGTTAACTAAATGTGCCTCTGAATGTAGACATCCCAGAGGATGCAGTTTAATCTTTACATTTTGCTCAGTAGAGATTGTTAACAAAACAAAACAAAACAAAACAAAAAACAAAACAAAAAAAAAAAAAAAAAAAAAGGGGGGGGGGGGAAGAGAGAATACCCCATAGCAAAAAATTAGCTCATGGCAACCCTAGAAATGCTGTAACCCTAGAAATATCAACCTTAGAAATGCTGTAACCCTAGAAATATTAACCCTAGAAAATGCTGTAACCCTAGAAACATCAACTTTGCAATGTCCTGTAACCCTCTCACCACAAGACAGCACGAACACGACACAACTGTCATGAAAATGACAGTCAGCAAACCTGCTTAGCACTGACCTCAACGACTGTCACGATAAACCACGATGTCAACAGAAAGCATCTAACTTATAACTGAGTGTCATGACTGCTTAACTGTTGTGTGAACATTAAGAGATCAGAATTACTAGGATGAGCAAAAGCACATTATTCAGTGTAATTTTATATTGGGCAATGCAATGAAGCTCTTTTTGCTCTTGCTGTTTACCTGCAAGTTTTCTGTCTGTGAAGCTAGAGCCTGGCCAGATCTACCTTTACAGATTAAAGAAATCTTGCTACCATTAAACAATTCACAATTTTTGACCATCCTAGAGAAAATAAAGATGCAACATAATCCTAAAGCAGATCGCAAAAGACAGTGCTAAGGATTGCATTTGTGCCTCAATCTCTGTGTGCAATGCATTCAGGCATAATCAAGTCTTCTCAGTCAATAAGAGGAGTGAAATGTAAAGATTGGAACTGTTAAGATCTAAGTTCTTCTTTACAATGTTTGTTATCTTTGACCATTGTGGTGGGTGAAAGGCTAAGGCCGAGAAGCCTCTTCCCTTCCCCCTTGTAAGGTAAAAGGGAAAGAAAAATTGAAGGGAAAGAAAAAAAAACTCACCAGCCGAATTAGCAAAGCAGTGGAGCTATATTTACAAAGCAGTGTAGGATTTTGCAGGGGAATATTTACAAATTTACAATATCTACAATATATACAAAGATATACAGCAGTGTAACACAGAAATGAGAGTAACCCCCTCGGCCGAGGGGGATCCTCACCTCCGCTCTCCCCTCTCTTCCCCCCTTTCCCCAGAATAGTTCGGAAAAGAAGGAGAAAGAAGAAAGAAAGAAGTTAAAAGCAGTTTGTGTTAATTAGAAGCAGTTACAGGCCTGGTTATCTTATCAAGTCTTCAAGGCCGGAGCCTTGGCAGAAAGCCCAGCACAGGGGAGCTGCTGCCTAGAGAAGATGCGGAAGCAAGAGTGACAGAGAAGTGCTGGGAATGCCCACTTCACTCTCAGGCCAGATAGTGCTTCCTCCCACTCGACCAATGAAATTGTTTAGAATATTCCTTCCGTTTACCAACTTCCGTCCACCATATTCCCTTTCTTAAAGGGACACCGTCAACCGGCCACAGTCCACCCCTTCTAAACAATTTCATTGGCTGTTCACACTGTCCATCCAATCCAAAATGATATTTACAGTTTGTGAGTAAAGTTCATAGTCCATTCCGGCTATGCTCAGATGTAGATGATTCAAAAGTCCACGAAAATCAGAAAATGAGAAAAATGGAAAACAGTTCATTTCTTCGCCGGAGAAGCAAAGAAAAGGGAAACAGGGAAATCTCAGGGTCTCTTAGTTGACTCAGGGCTCTCAGGGATCTCAGGGTTCGTGCACCGTAGATTCCTCGTTGATTCTTCTTTTGGGCGCGATGTAGCTGTACAGCAGTTCGAGGTTAACCTCTTTCAGCTAAAGTTAAATTTCTTTGTGGAATACACTGAATTTCACCATTCTCTTGCATTACCCAATAAGTGTGACCCGGACCTTCAGCTGAAACCACCCCTCGGACAGGTTTAGCCTCTCCTGAGGGTGAAAATACCCAAACAGTTTTACCTAACAGATTCTTTTCTCTAACAACAGGAACTCTATCACCTTCCACTTTCCGCAGCAAATCTGAATGTGCAGGTCCAGCTCGGTTCACTGAACCTCTACTATTTACCAGCCAGGTTGCTTGTGCTAAATGCTTTTCCCAGTTTTCAAAGATCCACCCCCATGGCTTTAAGAGTGGTCTTCAACAAACCGTTGTAGCGTTCAATCTTCCCTGAAGCTGGTGCATAGTAGGGAATGTGGAATATCCACTCAATACCGTGCTCTTTTGCCCAGTTCTTTACAAGGTTGTTCTTGAAATGAGTTCCGTTGTCTGACTCAATCCTCTCTGGAGTTCCGTGTCTCCACAGGATCTGTCTCTCCAGACCGAGAATGGTGTTGCGTGCAGTTGCATGTGGAACTGGATAAGTTTCCAACCATCCAGTGTTTGCTCTACCATAGTAAGCACGTATTGCTTACCAGAACGAGAACGTGGTAGAGTGATGTAGTCAATCTGCCAAGCTTCACCATACTTGTACTTGGACCATCGGTCACCATACCACAAGGGCTTAAGTCGTTTTGCCTGCTTAATAGCAGCACAAATGTCACAGTCATGGATGACTTGTGTAATAGCATCCATGGAAATGTCTATGGATCTGTCACGAGCCCATTGGTATGTTGCATCTCTGCCTTGATGTCCTGACGAATCGTGAGCCCACCGAGCTAAGAATATCTCACCTCGGTGTTTCCAGTCGAGATCAAGATTAGAGTCCACGTCTACTTGAGAAACTCTTGCAGCTAGATCTGCCTGATGGTTGTGTTGCTGTTCCTCAGTAGCTTTGCTCTTAGGAATGTGAGCATCGATGTGCCTCACTTTCACTGGAATTCTCTCGATTCGATCAGCAATGTCCTGCCACAGGTTGGCTGCCCAAATGGGTTTTCCTTTTCTCTGCCAACCACTCTTTTTCCAGTTCTTCAGCCAACCCCATAGAGCATTGGCTACCATCCATGAGTCGGTGTAGAGATAAAGCTTTGGCCATCTCTCACGTTCAGCTACGTCGAGAGCTAGCTGGACAGCTTTTACCTCTGCGAACTGACTGGATTCTCCTTCTCCATCTTTCGCCTCTGCAACTCGGCGTGTTGGACACCACACTGCAGACTTCCACCTTCGCTTGTTTCCAACAAGACGACAGGAACCGTCTGTGAACAAAGCATATTTCTTTTCATCATCAGACAGGTCATTGTAAGGAGGAGCTTCCTCAGCACGAGTTACTTTCTCCTCTGGAGGTTTAGCACAGTTGATACCTTCAGGCCAACTTGAGATCACCTCCACTAGACCAGGTCTTTCAAGATTTCCCATTCGAGCTCTCTGTGTTATCAGAGCCATCCACTTGGACCATGTGGAGTCTGTGGCATGATGTGGTGTGGAACCTTTGCCTTTGAACATCCAATTCAAAACTGGTAATCTGGGAGCTAGGAGAAGTTGTGATTCAGTTCCAATCACTTCAGAAGATGCTTTTACTCCTTCATAGGCAGCTAGAATTTCTTTCTCTGTTGGAGTGTAGTTAGCCTCTGAACCTCTGTAACCTCGACTCCAGAAACCAAGAGGTCGTCCACGTGTCTCACCTGGAGCTTTTTGCCACAAGCACCAGGTTGGACCATTGTCACTTGCAGCCGTGTACAAAATGTTCTTAATGTCTGGACCATCTCGGACAGGTCCCAGACCCATTGCTTGAATTACCTCTTGCTTTATCTGGTCAAAGGCTGCTTGTTGTTCAGGTCCCCAGTGGAAATGGTTTCTCTTTCGAGTCACATCATACAGAGGTTTCACAATCTGACTGTATCCAGGAATGTGCAGTCTCCAAAATCCCACTATCCCCAAGAAACGTAAGGTCTCTTGCTTGTTTGTGGGACTTGCCATGGTAGAGACTCTATTTACCACATCCACTGGAATGTGTCGGCGTCCATCCTGCCATCGCACTCCCAGAAACTGAATCTCTGTGGTAGGTCCTTTCACCTTGTCTCGCTTGATGGCAAAACCTGCATTCAGAAGAATGTCAATGATCTTGTTACCTTTCTCGAAGACTTCCTCAGCAGTTTTACCGCAGACAATGATATCATCGATGAACTGGATGTGTTCTGGAGCACCGCCTTTCTCCAGAGCATCGTGGATCACTGCATGACAGATGCTTGAGCTGTGGATCCAGCCCATTGGCAGCCTGTTGAAAGTGTACTGGATTCCTCTCCAGGTGAAAGCAAACTGAGGCCTGCATTCCTCTGCTATGGGAATAGAGAAAATGCATTAGCAATGTCTATGGTAGCATACCATTTGGCCTCTTTGGATTCCAGCTCATACTGTAGCTCCATCATGTCTGGTACTGCTGCACTCATAGGCGGTGTCACTTCATTCAGGGCTCGGTAGTCTACTGTCAGACGCCAGTCTCCATTCTGCTTTCGCACAGGCCACACTGGACTGTTGAAAGGTGAATGAGTTTTGCTGACGACTTTCTGACTCTCCAACTGACGAATCAGATTCTGAATGGGCAACAAAGAGTCACGGTTGGTTCTGTATTGTCTGTGATGCACAGTCTGAGAAGCAACCGGCAATTTAATGTCCTGTATCTTATGTTGTCCCACAACTGCAGATTCATCAGAAAGCTCAGGTCTAGCAGACAGCTTCAATTTTTGTCCATCAATTTCTATTGAAGCTACTCCAAAAGCCCATTTGTAACCTCTAGGGTCCTTGAAACGCCCTTCTCTCAGAAAATCAATTCCCAAAATACAAGGTGCATCAGGTCCGGTCACAATTGTATGCTTCTTCCATTGTTTACCAGTTAAACTTATATTAACCTCTACCTTACTTAACTCTTGAGATCCACCAGTGACTCCCAGAATAGTTATAGACTCTGATGCCTGATAATTTGATGATATTATGGTGCACTGAGCTCCTGTGTCAACCAAAGCCCTTTACTTCCGAAATTGTGAAGTGCCAGGCCACTGGATGTACACATCCCAATAGATTCTATTATCTCTGTTATCCCTCTCCTCCCCCTGGCGGGAGGCAGGGCACCCCTAGTTATGGGGAACATGCGCACATGTGCATTTCACATAGTTTGCAGGGTTATAACTTTGCATGTTATAACCGGAGCCACTGTTGGAGCCATAAGAGTCGTTCTGGGGAACTGTGGAAGTAACAGCTACCCTTCTGGTATTGCTACCTCGGGTTCTGCCACTTTGCAATTCCCTCAGTCTCCTGAAAAGGTTAGAAGTTGGTTGGCCATCCCAGCGGTTCATGTTCTCACCAAACTGATCACGCAGAGTTATCCAAATAGTTCTACGTGATTGCCTTGGCGGTCTGTTTTGGAATGACCTGTTTTGGAATGACCTCCTTGGAGGACGTGTATTCCTCACAGATGAAACTTGTATCCACCTGGAGGAAGAATTGAAATTATCCCTTTGTGCCAATTGGGATATGGAATTTCTAAATTCATCTTTTAACTCTCTCATGCAATTCTCAATTTTTCCAGACAGAGTTTCAATGGCTGAAACCAAAGAGCCACGTGTAATGTTATCCTCCAATTGTCTCATTTGATCACTGAAATGGCCAACCGTAGGAGAAGCTCCACCATAACTTCTTGACACAATTCTGCTTGCCAGAATGTTTGCATAATTAGAAGGAGCAAGTTTGATGATCTTTTTAGCAAGACCAATACCCACAGGAATGTCATCAGGATTCAGAGTTTCATGTTCACCATAGAGTAGCTCTCTAACAGCAAATTCTCTCAAGCGCTTAATTCCCTCATCTATGGTAGTCCAGAGTTTAGGATTCCATGGAAGATCATCTCGGGAAGGGTATCTCAGGGCAACCGCCATTAAAAGGCGTATCCACAGATTAACCTTACCGAGAGCTCTGCCTAGATGTCTATCTATTCCATTGTCCCTTGAGAGAGTTCCTAACTGAGCTGCTGACTTGTCTCCAACTGTTAGAGCCAGAGCACCTGTATCATAACACCTACTGAGCCAAGCTAGAATTGGCTCCTTATCCGCCCTGGTGAAATCTTTACGGACATTGTGCAATTCCTCCCGTGGAGAAGAACATTCCAAAATATCATCTTGCTCTTCATCTCCCTGATTTTTTTGTCCATATAATCCTGCTGTCATTCTCCTAAGGATCTCTTTAAGCTGAGAACCACCTTTGCCAGCTGCTTTCCTAGCTTCATCTGTATCCTGCTTTGATCTCACTAGGTTAGCTAGATCTTTAAAACAAACCACCTCTTCCTCCTGAGCAGGATCTCTTAGAGTAGAGGGCCCCTCACCAGGATCAGTCTCCAGCTCCTCTTCTTCTCCATCTTTGGCCTTTCCACTTCTAGTCTTTAAAGGAGCCACCTTAACTGGAGCTGTGTTTGAATTTACAGCCACCTTAATGGAAGCTGACAGGTCCTGAGATAAATCAGCTGCTGGGGCAGTGACTTCCGGTCCCACCGAGGGAGTAGGCGGAAGTGACGTTGCTCCATTAATGGCCGATGGAGAAGAAGAAGAAGGAGAAGGAGTAGGAGCCATGTTGATACCAGCTGCCACCTTTGGCAGCTTGCTAGAATCAGCAAAGTCATTTAGAGCTGCTTTACCAATTAACTTTTTAGCCTTCTTTTTAACTGACACGGGTTCTCCACAGTCCTCATCACTAGATGACTCTGGGACTGATCTCGAGCTACGGCGTTTTCTTTTTGATCTAGTTTTAATAACAAAACAAGCTCTGGACACCTTTTTCTCCCAACGCCAGGAATATAGAGAATACACATTAGTTATCACCAGCAGCAGAATTATACACACCAAATAAATCACCTTTGGGTCCCAGGCATCACTTAAAGTTACTCTCTCCTCAGGCGGAATCTTAAAACCCTTTATCTCAATTGGGAGAGTGGTGGAGGTAACATTCCTGTATCTCACTGGCCATAGGAAATTAATACATTTTCCATACCATAATTTAACTCTATACATAACCCACATATAAATTGTCCGCACCAAATATTTACCCAGGTAATCCAAAATCAAACCCAAACAATATCTGTAAACCAGAGCCCCAAAAATTGAAAAGAATAATCGCTCCACAAACCACAAGACCTTCATGTTTGCTAATTCAGCTAGAAAACACTAAATCAATCAGGTAATAAATTAAACTAATTATCTGCCGCACGTTGGGTACGCCAATAAAAAAAATGTGGTGGGTTGGAAGGGGTAAGGCTAAGAAGCCTCCTCCCTTCCCCCTTGTAAGTTAAAAGGGAAAAAGAAAAATTGAAGGGAAGGGAAAAAAAACTCACCAGCCGAATTAGCAAAGCAGTGGAGCTATATTTACAAAGCAATGAAGGATATGCAGGGGAATATTTACAAACTTACAATATCTACAATATATACAAAGATATACAACAGAGCAACACAGAAATGAGAGTAACCCCCCTCGGCAGAGGGGATTCCCCACCTCCGCTCTCCCCTCTCTTCCCCCCTTTCCCCAGAATAGTTCAGAAAAGAAGGAGAAAGAAGAAAGAAAGAAGTTAAAAGCAGTTTGTGTTAATTGGAAGCAGTTAATACAGGTCTGGTTATCTTATCTCCAAGGCCAAAGTCTTGGCAGAAAGCCCAGCACAGCCAGAGAGTTGCTGCCCTGTGGAAAGGCGGAAGCAAGACTGACCGAGAAGTGCTGGAAATGCTCATTTCCACTCCCGTTCAGAAGGTGCTTCCTCCCACCTGACCAATGAAAATTAGTTTAGACTATTCCTTCCGTTTACCAACTTCCGTCCACCATATTCCCTTTCTTAAGGGGACACCGTCAACCGGCCACAATAGGGAACCAATGGAGCTATGCCAACGAGGCTGTCCGAGTTGATATAAGTTGTAGCAGTTGCCTTGCTACGCACTACTGCCTTTCCTGTCTCCTGTTTCTTCTACACTTTACAGTGCTATACTTGCACTACAGGCCTGCACCGTAGGCCTGCACCTCAGGCCTGCACCATCGGCCTGCAACACTGGAACAATAAAGGAACAATACTCGATCACATTGGTCAGCCGTATTGATTCCCAATCTCCGTCGTCCTACAAATTAATACAGCTTTTGCCACCAAATCAATACTTAGAGAATAATTTAAATTAAATCATAAATATCTGCTTATAGGTTAAGAAGAAGAAAAGCTCCTTAAGACAATTCTGCAAATAAGAGTCCAAAAGACCTCAACTTTCTATCATATGATTTAAAAAATTGCAAAATATTCTTCCTGGAATGTAAGAGTTCCTAATTTATTTATTTTTTTGCCTTTTTTTTAGTTGGTTGTTTGGGTGGGGGGGGGTTTGTTTGTTTTTTTCCCCCAAATTGTATACATTTATTTCTTATATATTTCTTCAAAGTTTTATATATATTTCTTCCTTTTTGGTAAAGAATATGGTTTATTAAATGCAAACTCAGCTGTAAAAATGTCACCATATTAACCAATTCAAAGTTGTGCTTTAGACTCTTTTGTTTATTATTTCACTTTCATTCTAGTCTGTCCTTTTCTGGGGCAATATGATTAATTCATATAGATTCAACTTTCACATTTTAAAATATGAGAACATGTTCACCATTTTATCTCCTTCCATACACACGTGCACACCCACACACATTTGTATATTCCCCAAAACACATGCAACACTGGTCGTTTTATGATTGTGAAGGTGGAAAGCCACTGGGATTTGTGATCAGTATATGCAGAATACAAGAAATCATAAAAAGTATTTGAATGTAAGCATATGGAAAGGATAATTCTAACTAATGTATATGCTTGGTCCTTTGACTTAATAGCTGGAGCCTGATGTGACATCTTATATTTATAGATGGGAAGCAAATGAGCTGTGACCTTATTTTCATCCTTGAGTTTTGAGAGTGTGCGAGTAGTTGTACCTTAGTCTGCATACAAAGAGTGTGGTTTACGTCTGGTTTGGTATGCAAGAGCAAAGCAACTGCCTGCTGCTTTCAGTACCAGACTGAGATTTTAGTATGGTGAAGAATTGCAGTTAGTGCTCATATGGTGTGGTGATATGTCTACATTTCCTTTGTTAATTTTAAACTCTCAGATTCTGATTTTAGAATACATGATTATTCTGAGATGATGCATTTTCAGTTCCACACACCATTCCCTCATTTGGTGTTTGCATTGTCTACTGCTTACTGGTGAGAGGTGGGGAAAGATGTCTTGCAAGGCTGCAGAGCATTACATTAAGATGTGCTCAAAAGTTGTGTCCTGCCCTCCATCTGCTGTAACAAAATGAGAGTCAGTGGTTCATTAGGGGAGTCCACTGTGGCATACTCCTCTGGTTTTATGAAAGAACACTAGACACAATCAATTCAGAGATTCCTAACCTACTTTATGTATATAACTGTGTTGATTTGGTTGCAAAAAAAACGCTGATAGATTACTTTGGGTTTTGTTTTTGTTGGTTTTTTGTTTGTTTTTTTTTTTTTTTTAAGCATGCTGTGTAACATCATCAGTTTTAGGGTACAAACAGGCACAATTATGAACCCCTGTTTCATCCAGCCTTATAATTCCAGATCAGGAAAATGATTGGCTAGATGTCTAACCCATTTACTTCAAAAGAAAGTAAGAATGTTCTGTGAAACAAGAATTAAAAATCAGTCTTTTAATTATTATATTAAAAATACTCTAATTCAAAATTTTGGTTTTATCATTCTAGATCAAAGAGTCTGTTACTGTGTTACTACTTAAAACTTATATTTTACTTACATCTGGTAAATATTCATGCAGCAGAGGTATTTAAGAGAGAGGATTTAGTCAAGTGGACTTACTAATAATTTTGTTGCAATAAAGTTGCATACAGTCATTTCCCTGCTTGCTGTAAACCCAGACTTTTATCCATGGGTATTTGAATGATTGAGAAGTTTCTGTCACTGAGGATATGGCTGGTTATGTGTCTACTTATTGTTTTCAGTTCAGTTAGGACTTACAGCTCCAGCTGCAGTATCCTGCTCAAAGACCTCTCCTTTTCATTTAAAAGGTAAGAACTCTGTAGTTTGGTTAAAGATTATTAAAATGAAGCAATTGCAAAAACAAGGCTGAGTTTCGTCCGCTTTGATTTTTCTTTTTACCAAAAAGAATTCATAAAGATTTTAAATGTAGGGCTGTATCTTTGGCAAGTAGAATACATTTTAAATGTTGGCTAAAAAAATAATATTTATTTTAAAATATTTTTTAATAACTGCTTTGGAGTATTTTTCAAACTGTCTGGGTTTTAGGTTCACCTATCTCATTATTATGTCATCTTTACAGGAACTGAAGATAGGGTTAAGAACACTAAAAAATAAGTAATGAATGTTTATTTTTTTCTTTCATAGCATCAGAGTTGAGCTTTTAAAGTGCAGAAACAAAGATTCATGTGACCAAACTGTTCTTCACAAACTCCATGCAAGATTCTACTTCCAAATATAAAGACCAATGCTTATAGCAGCTGTGGAAAATTAGATTTAAAATGCAATAAGAAGCATGCTGAGATACAGTGAAGAGTCAGTTCCGAACCTTCTTTGCAATTAGTGGTCATGGCTAGACCAATTCC
Organism: Melanerpes aurifrons; assembly: GCA_011125475.1. Classification (NCBI taxonomy): domain Eukaryota; kingdom Metazoa; phylum Chordata; class Aves; order Piciformes; family Picidae; genus Melanerpes; species Melanerpes aurifrons. The sequence continues at coordinate 1,905,387 of WWNC01000105.1, forward strand.
AGTGTCTATGATACCTCATTTAGAGCTCATTCGTTATCAACCATGTACTGACTAATTTGGTGGAAATTAGGCCTTTGAGCTTTTCTGAAAGAAAAAAATGTTTTGTGACAGCATGCAAGTTTTTAGCATACTGACCTTGTGGAATGAGGGTGAGGTAGTTCAACCCATTGCAATGGGAAACTAGATGAAATAATCACAAGTCTGAAGAAATGTGACTGGATGCTAATGTATATTAAAATACTTCCAAAAAACACAGTGGGGAAAAAACAGCAGTCAAAACATTAATGATTTTGTTGGCATTTACAATTGCTGATGTAGAAGAAACAGTAACCTTACTGATCAATGCAAACTACTGGAATGACAACAGCACTACACAATAATGTGCCAACGCAAGAGATGAGCAGCAGTAGCTGTTGTGGACCTTGTCTTATCTTTCCACAAAATAGCAGGACAGCAAGAGGAGAAATTTGGGGGTTCAAATCAGAGTAGCATCCGCATTCCTTTTTAAGGAGCTTTGCCTGTGGTTCCCTTCTTTTGTCATAGAGAGTGCTGTTATCAGACACTTGGATTTGATAGCTGCATAACAGTGTTTTCTGATGTGGAAAGGTCCTGTGCAGGTCATTCTGCATTGCCACAATTTCATTCTACTTCTTGAAATTTTTTTGGTGCTTAGTCACATATGATCACAAAAGTATCTCACTTCTTTTCCTTTTGTTCTTTATTTGTTTGTTTTCATCAAATATTTCCTTTGAGGGTTCAGGAAAATTCAGGATAGCAACAGCTACACCCAGGGCTTGCAGCTGGACCAGTGCAGAAAGGGGAAAAGCTCCAAAAGAACAGAATCACAGAAAAGCTGTGGAAAGACTACAGATCAGTGATGTAGCACACAAGATAGAGAGGCTCCCTTAGCCCTCTCCAAGCCCAGTGCAACGTGAATTATAGTTACAGCATCTGGGAAGATGAGAACCCAGCACGTGACTGAGGAGAGAGGAGGCAGCGGTGAAGAGTTTAGCACCAGGAGCTTGCTTTTGGCTTTGCTTTCCTTGCTTTTCAGGTGGTAAGGGGCTGGTGGTCAGGACCTCCTGAAGAGGGGAGGAGGGGCAGCGGGCTCAGGTTGCCTACATGCCTGAGGGCAGTGATGTAGCTGGGGGAGGGGTTGCCACAGAAACCGCGAGCCAGCCAAACAGAACCTAGCGTGTGGCTGAGGAGAGAGGAGGCAGCTGCGAGGAGCTCAGCTCGCCTTTGCACTGACAGGGAAGGGAGAAACAAAAGGCCGTGTGGAGAGGGTGGTTTCTGAAAGATAGTTACTACTAGAGCAAAGGCTAGTAGAAGAACAGTGGGCACCCAAACAGAGACCACACACAAGCATGCAGATGTTCAGGTAGGTGGCTGCAGTGAGTGCTGGAACCTGGCACTCGATATGGAGGATGGTAGGAACAACTCCTGTGTCAGGTGTGAGCAGATCAGTGATCTGATGAGCATGGTGGCCGAACTAAAAGAAGAGGTGGAAAGGCTAAGAGCTGTAGGAGACAGCAAAATGAAAATTGACTATTTCCATAATCTAACCGCTACAAAACCAGAACAGGGGGTAACTCTTAGTGGAATAGGGAGTTTAATACCCTCCCATCAGCAAGCCTCTCAACCTCTCTGTAGTAACCCACATGAGCAGGGCCAATGGGAACAGGCCTCTTCCCGACGGAAGAAATGCAAATGGAGAAAGCCTGCTACTTTGAGCAGCATACTGCCTACAGTGCAATTACAGAATAGGTATGAGGCTCTGCAGGAGGAACAGGTCATTGGTAATGTTGAGGACTCAAGAAGATCAGAAGCTGCACCAATGACAGGTTGCCTCAGGCCAGCCATCAAAACTAACCTGGAAAAGAAACCTCGTAGGATCATCATTATAGGAGACTCTCTGCTGAAGGGAACAGAGGGCCAAATATGCAGACCAGACCGATTTCACAGAGAGATGTGCTGCCTCCCTGGTGCCCAAGTAAAGGACATTGTAGGTAAAATTCCCAAACTTGTGAGTCTTTCAGACTACTACCCACTTCTGGTCCTTCAGGTGGGTTGTGATGATTCAACAATGAGAGGCTCACAATCAATTAAAAGAGATTTCAGAACCTTAGGGCAACTGCTAAAGGGATCAGGAGCTCAAGTTGTGTTCTCTGCTATCCCTCTAATGTCAGTGATGGATGAGGAAACATTGAGGAAGAGCCAACAGGTCAATTCATGGCTTCGGGGCTGGTGCCATCGACAGGGCTTTGGGTTCTACAATCATGGCTTGGTTTAAAAGGCACCAGAGCTGCAAACAACTTATGGGACACACTTGTCCCAGAGGGGGAAAAGGATCCTGGAGCAGGAACTAGCAAGCTTCATTGATAGCGCTTTAAACTAGATTTGAAGGGGGAAGGGGTTAATAGTCGCCTGCTGGCCTGTGACAAACAGAGGGGTAACAGCGACAGAGATGGGAATCAATACGGCTGACCAATATGATCGAGTATTGTTCCTTTATTGTTCCAGTGTTGCAGGCCTATGGTGCAGGCCTGAGGTGCAGGCCTGTAGTGCAAGTATAGCACTGTAAAGTAAAGTGTAGAAGAAGAAGAGACAGGAAAGGCAGAAGTGCGTAGCAAGGGAACTGCTACAATTTATATAAATTCAGAGTGCCTTGTTGGCATGGCTTCATTGGTTCCCTATGATGACCACACATTGCACTATTATAGATTATTGGTCCAACTACTAACGACACACAAGGTTTGTTGATGCAGGTGCATGTCCTGTTGTCCCAAGATAACTGTCCATGTTTATAGCTACCAGTGCCTTCTTTTAGTTACATGCTGCAGGCATAGCACTGTTTTGCTACACTGCTAGCTGATTCTGCATTTATGCTGAGCATGGCCTACCACCATGTCAGGTTCTAGGCCTGCATTGCCAGATTGTTCACACTGCTCGTCTCTGGCATTACCACAGAGGGGCAGCTCACCAGAGGCAAAGGGATGGAGGGCTAGTAAGGGCTTTCTACTTGCTGCCCTGAGGCAAGCCATGAATGATGCACCAGGACATTCTGTGGAAACTGAGGGGAACTGGTACAAGGGGATGACAGGGCCAGTCAAGCTGAAGTTCTTCTACGTGAATGCATACAGCTTGGGCAGCAAACAGGATGAATTAAGGGCCACTGTGCTGCTGGGATGCCATGATATAGTGGCTATTACTGAAACTTGGTGGGATGATTCCCATGACTGGAATATAGGGATAGATGGGTATAAGCTCTTTAGGAAGGATAGGCAGGGAAGGAGAGGAGGAGGTTGCCCTCTATGTCAATAACCAGCTGGAATCAGTGGAGCTCCAACTGGGGAGGGATGATGAGCTGGTTGAGAGTGTATGAGTTAAAATTAAAGGCAAGACAAGGGAAGAAAATATTACTGTGGGGGTCTGCTACAGGCCACCTGAACAGCAGATCCAAGCAGATGAGGCCCTCCATGGGCAAATAGAAGTGGTTTCCAGGGCACAAGCCCTGGTCCTCATGGGTGATTTCAACCACCCGGACATCTGCTGGAGGGACAACACAGCAAGGCACCAGCAATCCAGGATATTCCTGGACTGCATAGAAGACAACTTCCTCCTCCAAATGGTAGAGGAACCAACAAGAAAAGGTGCTATGCTGGACCTTGTTCTCACCAACAGGGAAGGGCTGGTAAGCAATGCAAGGCTCAGAGACGGCCTTGGCTGCAGTGACCATGAAAAAGCTGAATTTAATCTCCTCAGGGCAATCAGGAGGAAGTATTCCAAGCTCGCGACCCTAGGCTTTAGGCATGCAGACTTTGATCGCTTCAGGGATCTGATAACCGAAGTGTCATGGGACAAAGCCCTGGAGGGAAGAGGGACCCAGGACAGATGGTCAGTATTCAAGGACCACCTCCTCTGTCTCCAGGAGCTCTGTATACCAACAAAGAGAAAAGCAGGTAAGAATGCTAGGAGGCCTGCCTGGATGAGCAAGGAGCTACTGGACACACTATTGCTTAAAAAGAAACTCTACAGGAAGTGTAGGGAATGAGTGCTAGAACAGGGGGTATATAAGGAAGCTGCCCGAGTAGCAAGAGACCTGGTTAGGAAAGCCAAAGCAGAGTTTGAATTGAATCTAGCCAGGGAGGTTAAAGGGAACACTAAGAACTTATACAGATATATTAATGGGAAGAAGAAGACTAGAGAAGGTGTGGGCCCTCTCAGAAAGAAAACTGGTGAAATGGCCACAAGTGATGAGGAAAAGGCTGAGGTACTTAATAACTTCTTTACCTCAGTCTTCACTGCAAGGGCCTCTAGCCACACTCCTGATGTTATGGAAGACGATGCCAGGGATGGGGAGGAAGAACTGCCCATTGTAAGTGCAGATCAGGTTCGTGATCACCTGAAGAACCTGAAAGTGTTCAAGTCTATCGGTCCTGATGGGATACACCCACAGGTACTGAGAGAACTGGCAGATGAAGTTGCTAAACCCCTCTCTATTATATTCCAAAAATCATGGCAATCTGGGGAAGTCCCCACAGACTGGAAAAGGGGAAACATTACCCCCATTTTCAAAAAGGGTAAGAAGGAGGAACCAGGGAACTACAGGCCAGTCAATCTCACCTCTGTGCCCAGAAAAATCATGGAGCAGATCCTCCTGGAGTCACTACTCGCTCAAAAGAATAGTGAAGAGGTGATTTGGAACAGTCAGCATGGCTTCACCAAGGGCAAACCCTGCCTGACCAACCTGGTGGCCTTCTATGAACTGGTGACAACATTAATAAATGAGGGACGAACAACTGATGTCATTTATTTGGACCTGAGCAAAGCTTTTGTGGTGGTGAGAGAAAGTTCAGTTCTCCCACACACACACACAAAGAAACCATGGCTAACTCAGTCAGAGAAGCAGAGATTAATCAAAACTATATTTACAAGCATCATGAAATGCAGTGAATATATACACAATATGCAGTATTTACAATATATAGAGAAATATACAAGCAAGAACGTATTGCAGAACAAAACTCCCTCCTCCAGCTAGGAGGGTGTCCCCCGCCCTGTACCCCCTCTCTCCCCCTACCTCCCTTTTTTCCCAAAAAGGGTTAGAGAGGTAATTATTAAGGAGGAAATTCTGTTAGCTCAAAGCATATGCAAGAATTAGTTTCTTATCTGTTAGTTCAAGGTTAGCTCCTTCCAGCAGCTGTTGCTCAGAGAGACAGAAGCAGATAGGCTGAAAAGACAGGCTGAACTGAACTGACTGAGACTCAAACAGAACTAAAACTTAAAGTTGCATTCCACCAATCTACCAATGAAATTAGTTTAGAATATCTTGGGTTTTTTTTATTATTTCCAAAACATTCAGCCAGAGTGCTCCAGCAACTGTCCCTTTCTTAAACGCATAGCCTTAAATGGTCACAGCCTTTGACACTGTCCTGCATCACATCTTGGTCTCCAAACTGGTGGAACATGGGTTTGACGGGTGGACCACTAGATGGATAAAGAACTGGCTTGATGGTTGCACCCAATGGGTCCATGTCCCAGTGGAGGCCAGTGACAAGTGGAGTCCCTCAGGGATCAGTCCTGGGACCTGTCTTGTTCAACATCTTTGTGGGTGCCATGGACAGTGGCATTGAGTGCACCCTCAGCAAGTTTGCTGATGACACCAAGCTGTGTGGTGCAGCAGACACACTGGAGGGAAGGGATGCCATCCAGAGGGACCTTGACAGGCTGGAGAGGTGGGCACAAGTGCCAACCTCATGAAGTTCAATAAGAGCAAGTACAGGGTCCTGCATCTGGGTCGAGGCAATCCCAGGCACAAATGCAGGCTGGGCAGTGACTGGCTGGAAAGCAGCCCTGAGGAGAGAGACTTGGGGGTGCTGTTGGACAAAAAGCTCAACATGAGCTCTCAATGTGCACTTGCAGCCCGCAAAGCCAATCAGATCCTGGGCTACATCAAAAGAAGTGTGGCTAGCAGGTCAAGGGAGGTGATTCTCCCCCTCTACTCAGCCCTGGTGAGATCCCACCTGGAGTACTGTGTCCAGTTCTGGAGCCCCTATTACAGGAGGGATATGGATGTGCTGGAAGGTGTCCAGAGAAGGGCCACAGGATGATCAGAGGGCTGGAGCACCTCTCCTATGAGGACAGACTGAAGGAGTTGGGGCTGTTCAGTCTGGAGAAGAGAAGGCTCCGAGGTGACCTAATTGTGGCCTTCCAGTATCTGAAGGGGGCCTACAGGAAGGCTGGGGAAGGACTTCTCAGGATCTCAGGTAGTGATAGGACTAGGGGGAATAGAATGAAGCTGGAGGTGGGGAGATTCAGACTAGATGTGAGGAGGAGGTTCTTCACCATGAGAAACCTGGAAACTACAGGCCGGTCAGCCTGACCTCAGTGCCAGGGAAAGTGATGGAGCAGATTATCCTGGCGGCAATAACTGCGCACCTGAAGGATGGCCAAGGGCTCAGGTCCAGCCAACATGGATTCAGGAAAGGCAGATCCTGCCTCTCCAACCTGATCTCTTTCTATGATCAGGTGACCCGTCTGGTGGATGTGGGGAGGCCTGTGGATGTGGTCTACCTAGACTTCAGCAAGGCCTTTGACACCGTCCCCCACAGCAAACTGCTGACTAAGCTGTCAGCCCGTGGATTGGACCATTACACTCTGTACTGGGTTAGGAACTGGCTGGAGGGCCGGGCCCAGAGAGTGGTAGTGAACGGTGCCACATCCAGCTGGAGGCCAGTCACCAGTGGTGTCCCCCAGGGATCAGTGCTGGGCCCTGTCCTCTTCAACATATTCATTGATGATCTGGATGAAGGAGTAGAGTCAGTCATCAGCAAGTTTGCAGATGACACCAAGTTAGGGGCAGATGTTAGTCAGTTAGAGGGTAGAAAGGCTCTGCAGAGGGACCTCGACCGACTGGACAGATGGGCAGAGTCCAATGGGATGGCATTCAACAAGGCCAAGTGCCGAGTGCTGCACTTTGGCTATGGCAATCCCATGCAGAGCTATAGGCTGGGGTCGGAGTGGCTGGAGAGCTGCCAAACAGAGAGGGACCTGGGTGTGCTGATCGACAGCCACCTGAATATGAGCCAGCAGTGTGCCCAGGTGGCCAAGAAGGCCAATGGCATCCTGGCCTGCATTAGGAATAGTGTGGCCAGCAGGAGCAGGGAGGTCATAGTGCCCCTGTACTCTGCTTTGGTTAGGCCGCACCTAGAGTACTGTGTCCAGTTCTGGGCCCCTCAATTTAAGAAGGACATCGAAACACTTGAGCGTGTCCAGAGAAGGGCAACAAGGCTGGTGAGAGGCCTTGAACACAAGCCCTATGAGGAGAGGCTGAGGGAGCTGGGATTGTTTAGCCTGGAGAAGAGGAGGCTCAGGGGTGACCTCATTGCCCTCTACAGCTACCTGAAGGGTGGTTGTAGCCAGGAGGGGGTTGGCCTCTTCTCCCAGGCAGCCAGCACCAGAACGAGGGGACACAGTCTCAGGCTGCGCCAGGGGAAGTTCAGACTCGAGGTGAGGAGGAAGTTCTTCACCGAGTGAGTCATTCGGCATTGGAACGGGTTGCCCAGGGAGGTGGTTGAGTCATCGACCCTGGAGGCGTTCAAGGGGAGATTGGACGTGGCACTTGGTGCCATGGTCTAGGCATGGGGTCTGTGTTGATAGGTTGGACTCGATGATCCCCGAGGTCCTTTCCAACCTAAGTGATACTGTGATACTGTGATACTGTGAAGCCCTGGAATGTGTTGTCCAGGGAGGTGGTCGAGGCCCTGTCCCTGGGGGTGTTTAAGAGCAGGCTGGATGAGGCTCTGTCCAGGCTGATCTAGTGTGGGGTGTCCCTGCCCATGGCAGGGGGGTTGGAACTAGATGATCCTTGTGGTCCCTTCCAACCCTGACTGATATTATGGTACTAAGATATTGGACAGAGGAGCAAGTCATGAGTACCAGGCTCGTCTGCCACAGAATACCATTTGTGGGAAACTGCATATCCCAGGACATTTATTTCCAATTTGAGTTTTGTATTGGAAATCTTAGATCTGTGCTGAAATCAATTGACTATCTTTATATGTGGAACGTATCACTCACAACTGAATGACAGAACCTGTAAATACACCTTGTAAATAAGTTACAGTTGTGGCTTATCCAACCTATTACCTAACACCTCATGACTAACTAAACCATGTCTTCAAGTGCCAGGTCCAATCCTTTTTTGAACACCTCCAGGGATGGTAACTCTACCACCTCCCTGGACAAGACATTCCAATGGCCAACAACTCTCTCGGTGAAGAACTTTCTCCTCACCCCGAGCCTAAATTTCCCCTGGTGCAGCTTGAGATTATGTTCCCTCTCTCTGTTGCTGGTTGCCAGGGAGAAGAGATCAACATCCACCTAACTACAACCTCCCTTCAGGTAATTGTAGAGAGCAATAACATCTCCCCTGAGCCTCCTCTTCTCCAGGCTAACCAATCCCAGCTACCCCAGCCTCTCCTCATAGGGCTACAGGGCTTGTGCTCGAGAGCTCTCACCATCCTCATTGCCCTTCTCTAGACATGTTCCAGCATCTCAATGTCCTCCTTAAATTGAGGGGCCCAGAAATGGACACAGTACTCAAAGTGTGGTCTAACCAGTGCTGAGTACAGGGGCACAGTGACTTCCCTGCTCCTGCTGGCCACACTATTTCTGATACAGGCCAGGATGTCATTTGCTTTCTTGGCCACCTGGCCACACTGCTGGCTCATGTTCAACTGGCTGTCAACCACTATTCCCAGGTCCCTTTCTGCCTAGCTGCTCTCCAGCCACTCCGAGCCCAGCCTGTAGTGCTGCATGGGGTTGTTGTGGCCAAAGTGCAGCACCTGGCACTTGGATTTGTTAAATACTGTCCAGTTGAACTCTGCCCATCTGTCCAGCCTGTCAAGGTCCCTCTGGAGAGCCCTTCTACCCTCTATCAGATCAATACCTGCTCCTAACTTGGTGTCATCTGCAAAACTCAATCTCCTCTTCCAGATCATCAATAAAGATATTGAGAGAATTGGGCCCAACATTGATCTCTGGGGGACGCCACTAGTGACTGTCTGCCAGCTGGATGTGGCACCATTGACCACCACTCTCTGGGCCTGGCCCTCCAGCCAGTTCCTAACCCAGCACAGAGTGCTACTGTCCAAACCATGGCCTTGTCATGTTTGCTATGGAGGATGGTGGTGGTGAAAGAAGGCTCAGTTCTCCCCCACACACAGAAAACCATGGCTAACTCAGTCAGAGAAGCAAAATGGATAAGAGTATTTTACAAGCAGGATGACATGCGCTGAATATATACACAGTATACAGTATTTACAATATATGCAAAAATATACAGCAAGGAATGGAACACAGAAAACCTTCCCTCCTCCAGAGAGAAGGGTCTCCCCAGAACCCTCTTCTCTCCCTTCCTCCCTTTTTTTCCCAAAAAGGGTTAGAAAGAGATAATTAATTATTAAGGAGGAAATTCTGTTAGTTCAAAGCTTGTGTTAAGGAAAGAAAAGAATTAATTTCTTATCTCGTTAGCTCAGTTAGCTCAAGGTCAACTCCGTCTAGCACAGAAGAAAGACAGCAGCTGCTCAGGCAGACTGGAACAGAGAGACTGACTGAGATTCAAACTGAACTAAAATTTAAAGTTGCATTGTACCAATCTACCAATGAAACTAATTTATAATATCTTTGTTTTCCCTTTACACCAAAACATTCAGCTCGAATGTGTCAGTAACTGTCCCTTTCTTAAAGGCATAGCCTAAAACGGTCACAAGGATGGTGTCAAAGGCCTTGCTGAAGTCCAGATAGACTACATCCACAGCATTCCCCCCATCCACCAGGCAGGTCACCTGATCATAGAAGGAGGTCAGGTTGGCTAGGCAGGACCTGTCCTTCCCAAATCCACGTTGGCTAGGCCTGATCCCTTGGCCATCCTGCAGGTACATGTAGTGAATGGTGCTTATGGCCAGGATTGTGCCCCAAATATTACCAGAACATTCTTCTATGTGTGTGACTCATATCACCTTTTCTCTCCTCCCTTCTGGAGTTAGCAGGGGGATCGTGGCACCACTGAGTCCAGGTAAGCAATCTTCCTGGGCGTGTTTCCACCTCTGTGGTAAACAAGGGCCAAGCTACATGTTCACATTTGCCCCTTTCACAGCATATGCTTATACCATATTTGGCAAAATATAATGTCATTGGTTAATAATTGTGTTAACAACGGGTGCTCACTGGACCAGTATTCATTGGGACAAATGTTTAATAGGGGTGTGAGAGACTAAAGCTTGTCTCCTCTGATGTGACTGAACAATGATAAAATCACCATTCCTGCTTGCCCAGACAATAGCTGATGTGTATTGGGCAGAGCCACTCCAACAACAGAGGCCACCTTTGGGAATATGCATAAGACAAGATAATCACCCATCAGATACCCTGGAAAGGGAGGATGGTGAGACAATGGATTCACCACATGGCCCCTGATTTCCTGAGAGACAATATTTGGACACATACCTAAGGACTAAAAACTGTATAAAAGATTTGAGCAACTACTGGCTCAGAAGAAGTGTAGTGAATGATGCTTGTGGTCAGGATTGTGCCCCAAATATTTCTGAGACATACTTCTCTGTGTGTTAACCCTCCTTTGTTTCCCCTCCTTTCTGGAGGCAGCAGGGGGGGATCCTGGTGCCAGTGAGACCAGGTAAACAGCCTACCTGGGCGTGGTCTCACCCCTGTGGTACAGAAGGGCCAGGCTATATGTTTGTTTCCCTGGTTATAGCATATGTTTATGTTGTATTTGGTAGGTGTCAGTTCATTGGTTAATCTTTGTGTTAGCAACACATTGGACCAGTATTCACTGAGGCAAATGGTAAATAGGGGTAGTTTGGTAAATGAGCCGCCCCACATTCGTGTTGGAGCCTGTATCTGTGTGCGTGCCAGTGCTCCAAGAGGCCTCGTGGTCCTTTGCCACCACCACCCAGCTGTGTGCAGTGCTGTGGACAGTACCTCGTGGGATCAAATGCTGTGTGATCCATCGCTGCAGGAGAAAACCTGGTAGCCCGTGTGAACCAGCATTGCTGAGCTGCCATAGCGCCCCCCTCGAGCAGGGAACCTTTGTATCCTGGGAGAAGCAGCAGCAACGCGGCACAGCCACGCAGTTGGTGCCATTTCCTGTCTCTTTATTATGGCACATCTGTGACACGTTCTTTGGACTATAAACATTATTAAGAGAAGACTTCACGAAGGTCTCAGCTTGTGTGTAAGCCAAGCCTTTCTTTATAGAGTTTCAGTTAAGGTAGCATTTAAATTGCTCTGGTTGGAGGGTTGCTGGTCACTGACCAACCCCTCCCCCACCGCTTTCCAAATCAGTTTCGATTCCAAGTTCTGTGAATCATTTGATTTAAGGGCCCATACATAAACATTCTGTAAAGATAGTTCCACTAACCAAATATTGATACCTGTGCAGGGTGATTGTAAATACCCCATTACAGAGTTTGTATATATATATATATATATATATATATTAATATATATAAAAACTTAATGTATATTTTCATTGGTATATCTGCCGCTCATTTCTGAGGGCATATTCACAGCAAGAAGAAAAACATCAAACCAAAAACACAGGAGTACAAAAACACTGAAGGAAAACACAGATAAAGGAAAACACAGGTGAAGGAAAACACAGGAGAAGGACAATACTGCTGAGAAGGAAAATGGAGAGAATACCAGGAGAGGAAAAATGACAGAGACATCATCATGGAGCTTGGAAGAAGCAGAACCCTCTCTCCGTGCCTTAAGTTCTGCCTGCTGCAATTCATGGAGCTGAAGAGGCTGCCCAGAGGACCACATCTCTTCTACAGCCAAAGCCTCAGCACCCTTTCTCTACAGACCCAACATCTCCTGCAGCACCTTTCCTCTACAGACTCAAATTGTCTTGAGAGGGGGTGAGGGGTGTGGTAAAATAATTCCTTTCCTCTTCCCTCTTTCTCTTCTCTCTCTCACTCTTTATTTTCTCTCTCTCCCTTTCTGATCCATCCACTTTATTTATGTAATGAATAGTCTAGCTGTTGATATTTTGGCCTTGCTTGTGCCTCTAGTTTCACAACACAGAATATTCAAAAGAACTGAGTCTCTTTCCCTCTCCGGACCGAGACAAGGGTTTGTTCGGTAAACAAATGCCTCATAGTTGTATTTGTGCCTATGCCTGTGTGTGTGTCTGTGCTTGACTGGGACTCAAACCGTGCTCCAGAAGGCCTTGCTGCATATTGTCACCATCACTCGGCAGCAGGCACTGTGTCACGATCCTGTGGACCATAGCCCATGGGGTCAACTGCTGCATGAACCATCTCCATAGGACAAAACTGTGGTAGCCCATGTGCACCACTGGTCCTGAACCGCTGCAACCCCTAGAGCAGGGAACCTTTGCCAGACAACGTGCGTTGTGGACCGAGTTGCAAAAGCCTCTGAAGTTTCCCCTGGGAGTCTCCTGAACCTTTGTACTCTGGGAGAAGCAGCAACCATGCGGCACAGCGCCATGTGGTCAGCACCATGTTCTATTTCCTTAATAAGGCATATCCATGCCACATGTTCTGGAATATAAACACATTATCAAGGAAAGATTCTGCAAATTTTTCAGTTTGTGAGTAAGCCAAGCCTTTTCTTTATAGAATTTCGGTTAAGGTAGTGCCAAACCACTCTGGGTTGTGAATTTGCCAGTCACCGACAAACCCCTCCCCAACAATGTCCAAATCAGTTTAATTTCTAAATTTTATAAAACATTTGATTCATTTCAAGTGCCCACGCATAGACATTCTGTAGAGGTAGTTCCACCAACTGAATATCGATACCTGTAAAGAGCAACTGTAAATAACCTGTTGTGTAGTTTGTATATAAATAAACTACTAATATATATATATTCATTGATATCTTTGCCGCTCATTCCTGAGAGCACATTTACAACAGTGTGCTGTGATTTCCCCCAAGATGATCTGCTCCATAATCTTGCCTGGCACTGAGGTCAGGCTGACAGGCCTATAGTTCCCAGGTTTCTCCTTCCAGCCCTTTGTGTGGATGGGCATCACACTGGCCAGCTTCCAGTCATCTGGGACCTCTCCAGTGAGCCAGGACTGGTGGTAAATGATGGAAAACAGCTTGTCAAGTTCATCTGCCAGCTCTGTCAGTACCCTAGGATGGATCTCATCTGGTCCTATGGACTTGTGAGTATCCAAGTGGCTCAGCAAGTCCTTAACTGGTTCCTCATGGATTTCAGGGAGTTTATATTGCTCCCTGACCCCCATCTACTGGTTCAGGAGGCCAGTTATCCTAAAGTCCTCCTTCCTTATTGTTAAAAATGGAGGCAAAGAAGGTATTTAGTACCTCTGCCTTTTCCTCATCTTTAGTTAAAATATTCCCCTTCAAGTCCAGTAAAGAGTGGAGGCTCTTCTTGCCCCTCTTTACCACTAGTATATTTATAAAATGCTTTTTATTGCCTTTCACAGAAGTGGCCAGTTTAAGTTTTAACTGGGCATTTGCCTCTCCAATTTTGCTCCTACATAATCTAACAACATCCTTAAATGTGTCACGGCTTGCCTCCCCCCCTTTCCAAAGGTGATACATGCTTAATTTTCGCCCTCTTAATTCCTTCAAGAGATGCTTACCCATCCTGGATGGTTGTCTTCCCCGCCAGCTCATCTTTCAGTACATGGGAACTGCCAGTTCCTGTGTCTTTAAGAGCTCCTGATTGAAGTAGGTCCAACCATCCCCTTTGTTCTTAAGGGCTCCTACCCAGGGTACTTTCTGAATTAGTTGCTTAACAAGCTGAAGGTTGCCCTCTGGAAGTCCAAAGTAAGGATTCTGTTATTGCTCCTCCCTATTTCCCTGCATATGGAAAACTCCACTATCTCACAGTTGCTGCACCCTAGACAGCCTCCTACCACCACATCTCCCACCAGCCCTTCTCTATGTGAGAACAGCAGGTCAAGCAGGGCCTGACCCCTGGTAGGCTCACATATCAGCTGCATCAAGAAGCTGTCCTCCATATGCTCTAGGATCCTTTTGGACTGCCTTCTCTCTGCTAAGTTCCCAGAAGATGTCTGGCAGGTTAAAGACATCCATGAGGACAAAGTCTGATGGTCTTGAGACAGCCTCCAGCTTCTTATAGATTAATTCATCAACCTCTTCATCCTGGGTGGGTGGTCTATAACAGACTCCAAATAGGATGTCAGTTTTGTTAGCCCTCCCTCTGATTTTAACCCACAGCCACTCAATCCTTTCATCCACAACCTCAAGTTCTGTGGCATCAAGAGATTCCCTAATATACAGGGCCACCCCTCTTCCTCTTCTCCCTTGCCTGTCTCACCTACAGAGCTTGTAGCCATCCTGTGCAGTGCTCCAATTGTGTGAATCACCCCACCATGTTTACAGAAATGGTAACTACATCATGGTTTTCCTGTTGAACCAAGACTTCCAGTTCCTCCTGTTTGTTACCCATACTGTATGCATTGTTGTTCATGGACTTCAGCTGAGCTGCTGATTTCTCATCTAACTCTAGTTTTTGTCCCTCTCTCTCCTCTCCAGAGAGACTGGTTTCATCACCCACCCCCTTCAAACCTAGTTTAAAGCCCTCCCAATGAGCCCTGCCAACTCTTGTGCTAGAGCCCTCTTGCTCTTTCTAGATCGATTCACCCCATCTACGTCCAGTAGATCAGGTATGGTAGAAGTTGCCCCTTGATCAAAGAACCCAAAATTATGCTGTTGGCACCAACCCTTGAGCCATTTGTTGATGTCATGGGTTCCCCTGTTCCTTTCAGAGTACACCCCTGCCACTGAGGGAACTGAGCAAAAGACTACTTGAGGTCCTGCCCCATCAATCAATTGTCCAAGGGCCTTGAATCCCTTTTTGATTGTCCTGGTCCCCTTCTTATCAATCTCAACACTGCCAGCTTGGATTACCAGCAATGGGTAATAGTCAGAGGGCTGGATTAGCTTTGGTAGTCTCCTGGTGATGTCCCTTACCTGGGTCCCAGGTAGACAGCAGACTTCCCTTTGGGATGGGTCAGAATGACATACAGGTCCCTCTGTTTCCCTCAGGAGACAGTCACCAACCACAATTACCCTCCTCTTTATGGTACTAGTCCTGATGGTCGGTGGGGACTGATTTGCTTTAGGCACCCCCTCAGATGGTTCCTCTTCTGTCTTCTCATCCACATTGCCCTCAACCTGTAGAGCCTCATACTTACTATGCAAGGGTGACGGGGGGTGGGGGATGAAGAGAGCTGGGATGGATTGCCCATGCTTCTCCTAACAGGAACCTGTACCCATTACCCCCGTTTCCAGGGCTGCCTCCCTCAACGGGGGGGTGGGTCTGTAAAGCCTGCTCCCATGTATCTGATTCCCTTTCACATTCCCTTATGGTCCTGAGTCTTAATACTTTTTCCTTTAGCTTGGCCACAAGATTGAGAAGATAATTCACCTGGTCACACCTCACACAAGTGTTCTCTCCATCACCCCCTATTTCAACTGCCAGGCTCTAGCACTCTCTGCAGCTAGCAGCCTGGACACCTGCATGATTGTGCACCAGCTCTGTCTAGGCACCTACTATTTTTCTAGTAGCCTTTGGCCAAGTCAGTACCATGGCTGGATCTCTTCAGGTGGGTGAAATTATGTTTGGGTTTTTTTATTGTTTGTTTTTAAATATATATATTCCAGTTGACTACTATCTTTTGCCCAAGCTACCACAGAGGCATCTGCACTCTGTCAGCTGACCCAGCACAATCCAGCCAGAAGGCTCTCTTGCCAAATGGTGGTCACGTGGCTTTGCTCTCCCTCATTTAAATTTCCAGTAGCTGACATCATCCTCTTGAGCAGGCATGCAAGAAGATGATCCTGCTGGTCCTCACTGTCTGCCGAGGTCCTCCCGCCTCAAAAAGAAACCAAAATAGAGCACCTCTCAGCTCGCCTCAGCTCAAGCATGCTGATCCCAGTGCTAGTTGAATGAGTAATCTTTAAACTGGTGGTGTGTTGTATGCCCACACCTCTGAACAATGCAGTCCCTTAAAACTGATGTATCTTGTTTGTCACTTGTGAACACATTTCAGCAATTGATACTGTTTAGCTATTGGTAATGGAATAATAGTATGGTAGATTACAATTAAATATCCTGAGCCATTTTCTTTACCTTTCCTTGTGTTGAATGAAGACATTATTTTTAAATAGCTCCTCTAGTAGGATTACCTGTAAAGCAGAGAAATAATATAAAGAGGGGGATCAAAATAATATTAAATATTCACTTTGAATTCGACTCTCCTCTTAGGTTAAACTACCCTAGGGTTTTTATGTGTTATATTCTGTAAAAGGAAAGCAAAGTGCTTAAAATTGAAGAATATAACTTTTCCTTCCTCCCACCCCCACAATGCATTTATTGATTAACTCCTAGAGATACTTGCTTCTTATTTGAAATAATTAATCATATGTGTTATTAATTTAATACTCCATGAGCTTTGTTAAATCCACAGGTAAAGGCTGCACTTCTTGTATGGGAGCTGCCTGATTTAGCTAAGTGTAAAAATGTATGAGAACACAAATATATATCTGAGATGAAAAATTATAGGCAATTATATAGTGTAGCTGGAAAGTGAATCTCATTTCTCTTGTAATCAGGAACTGTCTTTGTAAATATCTGATTTCTTAAATTACAATACGTGTTTATGCTACTTGCTTATTTTTACATGTGAAATGGCATTGATGCAATGAAGCGCAAAGGTTTTTCCTCTGGAAAAACTTGTGGAAAACTTCTTATTTCTAGAAAAGATAAACCGCAAAATTCTGTATTTGTGAAGAAAAGTCAAAGAACAGCTCTGAAAGAACTGTTCAAGGGAACTAACATGAAAAGCATGTAAGTATAGGAGAGTGAATAAAAGTAAAATATAGTCTGAAAATACAGTTTCATCTAACACGATCACATCAAGTTGTGTTCAAATTAGACATAAGATTAGCCTTGGTTAGAGTTTCAAACACAACCAGCATGAGATAAACTGCAAGCTTTTATTGTTGTAAAAGCTTTACCTGTGGCTTTTCAAACCTGGATGTGCACATGGGGATGTGGTCAGATTCCAGCTAAACCTCTTAAGAGAAAGCTCAGAGGTATGATACATTCAACTGAGGTGACTGTGAATGAAAGTTGTATCTCTTTCTATGAAAGGCAGGGCATGGTGCAGAGTCCTCTGAGTGATATCAGGGATGTGGTTGACAGTAAGAAGACTAAACCAGAATGAAAAGTTGCTCCTGAAAATTTCCATTTATAAAGCAACCTTCTCAGAAGTCTGCCACTTCATGCCATAGAGTGCAAGAAGTGGTGTTACTATTTTTCCATTGTTAGTTTGCAAGTGTGAGCCTGAGAACATAATTCAAAGATGTAATAAGAATAAGAGCTTTGATGAAGGCTAACACCCTCATTGTTTCCAGAAAAATTCAAGATGGATCCATGAAATAATACAAAATATGATTCTGAACCATTTATACTGCCAATAAGATCCTAGGTAAAATGCAGTCAGAAATGCAGTCAGTGTTGACCTTGGATCAGAAGATTAACTTTAATGGCAAACTACTGTTCTGAATTTTGTCCTTTTACTGTCCAATTACATTAAAATCATTATATTACAAAATCTATATTTGCTTAGACCAGCATCTGTTATTCCGTGGGCTATGCCTATCTATTTTTCACTTAGATAAATTTTAGAGGCTTAGAGGGAAATCCTTTTAACTAGACTTAGTATCTATGGCTGTACAGAGTCCATGAACAGTATGCGTTTCTAATTGTGACCTACTCTACAAGTTACTTAAAGTTAATGCTAAAGTTCAGAGTAATTTGAAATGGAGATCCTTTCTTCAGTTATTGCCGTAAAGTCTAGCACACACATAACCATGTTAGGCTATAAAGAAGGCATTTTAGCTATTTTAAAATCTATCAGTTATGTCTTTTGGCACCTCCCTTGTTTCATATGCAAGTTTTTGCTTAATTCATTTAATACCATGACAATTTCTTCCCACATCTCATCCCTTTAGGTCAGAAGGTGATGAAAGGAACACTAGGTCCACTTTCAAAGAAATAAGATAAGGGGCATCTCCAGGTCTATGCAGACATCTGAAAACCCTTTTAGTATTCCCAAAGTGTGAACTGTACAAGTTCTTTTAAATGCTTCCTTACAGTTTCTCTGGCAATCATTTACCAGAATACCATATGTTGTCAATAAATAAGTCTTCACTAGATAGCTATTGTTCCCTATAACAGACATAAATGCTTGTTAATTAAACTTAATAAAGCCAATGACACATATATTGGAACCACATGCTGATTACTTTGCTAGCCAAAGTTAGCCCGACCAAGTCTTCAGCTTTTGTCAGATTGCTGAAATCATAAAACTATTTACATTAATAAAAAAGGCTATTGAGAAGATGGACATGAAAAAGGTTTGTGTACAGAGACACAACCTTCATGTCTAAGGCTAATTTTCTCTGTGACCTGAGAACCAGCCATACTTCCAACTCAAATAATTCAGTTCTGGAAAGTTTCTCAGAGGAAAGAGGAATCACTTGAAACTTCCTTGTCACTTTCTTGAGGGCTGTGTACAGCAATCACTGGTGGATATATGGCAAGAAGTGTTGTGCAAACTCATAGACAGCCACACTGCATCTCTCAGTGCAGATTTGTAAAGCTGGTTTTGCAAAGGTATGTACCCAGTCCTGGCACTGGAGTTGGCAGGGCTCATTAGGAGGGCTTTAAACTAGGTCTGAAGGGGGTGGGTGAGGCAATCCGTCCCTCTGCAGAGGTAAGAGTAGGGCGCAAGGTAGGGTCAGTTGAGAAGTCAGGAACCCAGCTGCGATGCATGTACACCAATGCACGCAGCCTGGGCAACAAGCAAGAGGAGTTGGAGGTCCTAATCCATCAGGGCGACTATGATGTAGTCGCCATCTCAGAAACTTGGTGGGACAGCACCCACGATTGGAGTGCTACAATGGGGGGTTACAGGCTCTTTAGGAGAGACAGGCGAGGGAGAAGAGGAGGAGGGGTGTCTCTGTATATTAGAAAGTCACTCTCTGCCACACAACTTGAGGTGGAAGATGAGGTAGTTGAGAGCCTGTGGGTCAAAATCAGAGGACAACTTAACAAGTCTGACATCCTGATTGGAATCTGTTACAGACCACCCAACCAGGATGAGGCGGCTGATGAGTTGTTCTACAAGCAACTGGAGGCTGTCTCAAGATCATCAGATCTTGTCCTTGTTGGTGACTTCAACCTCCCAGATATCTGCTGGCAACTTAATTCAGCAGGGAGGAGGCAGTCCAGAAGATTCCTGGAGCGAATGGAGGACTGCTTCCTGACACAGCTGTTAAGCGAGCCTACCAGGGGACAGGCTCTGCTTGACCTGCTGTTCTGCAATAGGGAAGGGCTGGTGGGAGACGTGATGGTGGGAGGCTGCCTAGGGTGCAGTGACCACGAGATAGTGAAGTTTTCAATATGCAGGGAGATAGGGAGGACCACCAACAGAACCTTCACCTTGGACTTCCGAAGGGCGAACTTCAGCCTATTTAAGAAACTTGTTTGTAAAGTCCCCTGGGTACCAGCCCTCATGAACCAAGGGGTTCAGGAGGGTTGGACCTACTTCAAACAGGAGCTCTTGAAGGCACAGGAATTGGCGGTTCCTACGTGCCGGAAGGCAAGCCGGCGGGGAAGGCGACCAGCCTGGATGAGCAAGCAGCTCCTGGAGGATTTAAGGGGAAGAGGAGGCTGTATCACCTTTGGAAGGAGGGAAGGCTTCTCGAGGTATGTTCAAGGAAGCTGTTAGATTATGTAGGAATAAAATTAGGAGGCTAAGGCCCAGCTGGAACTGAAGCTGGCCACCTCAGTCAAAGACAATAAAAAGCATTTTTATAAATATATTAACAATAAGAAGAGGGGCAGGAAGAACCTGCACTCCCTATTGGACCTGGAGGGGAACACGGTGACTGAGGATGAGGAGAAAGCTGAGGTCCTGAACACCTTCTTTGCCTCAATTTTTAACAGCAAGGCAGGAGTTCAGGAGGAGTGGCCTCCGGAGCTGGGCGATGGGGTTGGCGAGCAGTGTAATGCCCCGGAAATCCATGAGGAATTAGTTCGGGACCTGCTGAGCCACTTGGATATTCACAAGTCCATGGGACCGGATGGGATCCATCCTAGGGTGCTGAGAGAGTTGGCAGATGTGCTAGCTAGGCCACTCTCCATCATTTTCCTCCAGTCCTGGCTCACCGGCGAGGTCCCAGATGACTGGAAACTGGCCAACGTGGTCCCCATCCACAAGAAGGGTCGGATGGAGGAACCTGGAAACTACAGGCCGGTCAGCCTGACCTCAGTGCCAGGGAAAGTGATGGAGCAGATTATCCTGGCGGCAATAACTGCGCACCTGAAGGATGGCCAAGGGCTCAGGTCCAGCCAACATGGATTCAGGAAAGGCAGATCCTGCCTCTCCAACCTGATCTCTTTCTATGATCAGGTGACCCGTCTGGTGGATGTGGGGAGGCCTGTGGATGTGGTCTACCTAGACTTCAGCAAGGCCTTTGACACCGTCCCCCACAGCAAACTGCTGACTAAGCTGTCAGCCCGTGGATTGGACCATTACACTCTGTACTGGGTTAGGAACTGGCTGGAGGGCCGGGCCCAGAGAGTGGTAGTGAACGGTGCCACATCCAGCTGGAGGCCAGTCACCAGTGGTGTCCCCAGGGATCAGTGCTGGGCCCTGTCCTCTTCAACATATTCATTGATGATCTGGATGAAGGAGTAGAGTCAGTCATCAGCAAGTTTGCAGATGACACCAAGTTAGGGCAGATGTTAGTCAGTTAGAGGGTAGAAAGGCTCTGCAGAGGGACCTCGACCGACTGGACAGATGGGCAGAGTCCAATGGGATGGCATTCAACAAGGCCAAGTGCCGAGTGCTGCACTTTGGCTATGGCAATCCCATGCAGAGCTATAGGCTGGGGTCGGAGTGGCTGGAGAGCTGCCAAACAGAGAGGGACCTGGGTGTGCTGATCGACAGCCACCTGAATATGAGCCAGCAGTGTGCCCAGGTGGCCAGGAGGGCCAATGGCATCCTGGCCTGCATTAGGAATAGTGTGGCCAGCAGGAGCAGGGAGGTCATAGTGCCCTGTACTCTGCTTTGGTTGGCCGCACCTAGAGTACTGTGTCCAGTTCTGGGCCCCTCAATTTAAGAAGGACATCGAAACACTTGAGCGTGTCCAGAGAAGGGCAACAAGGCTGGTGAGAGGCCTTGAACACAAGCCCTATGAGGAGAGGCTGAGGGAGCTGGGATTGTTTAGCCTGGAGAAGAGGAGGCTCAGGGGTGACCTCATTGCCCTCTACAGCTACCTGAAGGGTGGTTGTAGCCAGGAGGGTTGGCCTCTTCTCCCAGGCAGCCAGCACCAGAACGAGGGGACACAGTCTCAGGCTGCGCCAGGGGGAAGTTCAGACTCGAGGTGAGGAGGAAGTTCTTCACCGAGCGAGTCATTCGGCATTGGAATGGGTTGCCCAGGGAGGTGGTTGAGTCATCGACCCTGGAGGCGTTCAAGGGGAGATTGGACGTGGCACTTGGTGCCATGGTCTAGGCATGGGGTCTGTGTTGATAGGTTGGACTCGATGATCCCCGAGGTCCTTTCCAACCTAAGTGATACTGTGAAATACTGTGAAATACTACAATATGTTCACAGGACACCAAGATTTCTTATAAAACCAAAAGCTCTTGGTTCACAGATGTCTGCCTATGTGATTTCAAGAGCAGTAGCATGTAATTTAGTTTTTTTTCATAATTACATTAATACTGTAGCACGTCCATCACCATTTTATACATTAGCAGGCTACTGTGATGTGAGAAACAGTAGGGGGACAATACATAAAACTATGCCATAGTTGTCATTCTGCTTTAGATTTAGCACCCAAATAGCACCCAAAAATTTCTACACATCAATCTTTCCCTTCCCCCTGCCCCAATTCACCATTTCAGCAGTTATAGTTAAGGTCTTCTTAGTCCAGATATTTAGACTACTACTTTTGGAGAAAGTCTGCCTGAGCTTTATCATCTGGGGTCATCAATGAAGAGGACACAGGCAGTCACCCATGACACAGCCTACAAGCAATGGCAAAAAATGGCAGCCTGAAGTGTTAGTCCACATTTAGTGTTTGAAATGTTAGCGACTTTTTTAGTTTCGTAATGAATCATACAATCATAGAATGGTTTGGGTTGGAGGGGACCTCCAAATGTCATCCCGCCCAACCACCCTGCAATGTGCAGGGACATCACCAAGTTGATCAAGTTGCTGAGAGCCTGTTGAGCCTGAATATCTCCAAGGATGGGTCCTCAACTACTTCCCTGGGCAACCCGTTCCAGTGTTTCACCACCCTCACAGTAAAGAACTTCTTCCTAATGTCCAACCTAAATCTACTCTTTTCTAATTTCAAATCATTGCCCCTTGTCCTATCACTACAGGCATTTGTAAACAGTTCTTTTCCAACCTTCTTGTAGGCCCCCTTCAGGTACTGCAGGGCCTCTATAAGTTTCCTCCAGAATCTCCTCTCTTGATCTGCTGGCCACACTTCTTTTCATACAGCCAAGGATACCATAGGCCTTCTGGGCTGCAAGCACACGTCTTTGGCTCATGTCCAGCTTCTCATTCAGCAGAACTTCCAAGCCATTTTCCGCAGGGCTGCTTTCTATTACCTTCCAGCCCTGGTGCAGAACCCTGCACTTGCTGTTTTTGAACCTCATGAGGTTCACCTGGACCACCTCTCCAGCTTGCCCAGGTCCCTCTGGATGGTGTCCTGTCCCTCTGGCGTATCAACAGTGACACTCAGCTTGGTGTCATCTGCAGACTTGCTGATGGTACACTCGATCCCACTGTCTATATCACTGATAAAAATATTAAGCAGCACAGGTCCCAGTATGCACCCCTGAGGGAGACCACTTGTCACTGCTCTCCATCTGGACTTAAAGCTGTTGAGCACTACCCTCTGGATGCGACCATCCAGCCAATTCCTTATCCACTTCAGTCCACCCGACAAATTCATATCTCTCCAATTTGGCAAGTAAGATGTTGTGGGGCACTATGTCAAAGACCTTGCAGAAATGAAGATAAATGACACTCATTGCCCTTCCCCTCTCCACTGATGTAAATCACTCCATCATAGAAAGACACTAGGTTCATCAAGCAGGACTTGCCCTTAGTGAAGCCATGTTGGCTGTCCTCGATCACCTCCTTGTCTTCCATCTGCCTTGTCAAAGCTTCCAGGAGAATGTGCTCTGTGATCATCCCAGGCAGAGGTGAGGCTGTCAGGTTGGTACACTCTTTTTAAAAATGGGTATAATGAAGAACCTGATGGCTGCAATGCAAGTGTTTCTAACAAAGCGTACAGTATAAAATAGTACAGTAATCTTACATTTTCATAAAACTATATCCTTACTCTAAAATAATTCTTAAATTGCTTAGCAAATTTACCAGTCTCATGTCACACCTAATGCCTTTTAGAAGATGTGAGCAGCAATATACCACAAGCATAACTTTCAATGCTACAGATACATACTGAAATAGAGACATATTTAGGAGTGTTGACAGGAAAAAAAAGATTGTCTTGCCTTTATCTGCCAACTACTACAGTTTCTTATCCAGAGATATTTTTTGTATAGTATAAATTATTAATAGGACTGATGAAGAGCAATATAATTATGCATGTTCTGATATTCATAATTCCCTTGATCTTGCTGCATTCGCTTTTCCAATGTCTAGTACATTTTAAGCCCTAATCCAGTAAAATGAAAGGATCTTTATTTTTATTTTTATTCGAAACAAAATTTAATTGAATGTCTCATATGCAAGTAAGTATTTGTACTAAATATCCTGGGTTTATGAATATTATATTAGGAATGTTTATTAGGTGACAATTTAAATTAAACTATATTTACATATGCAATTTTAAGCCACAAAATTACGTAAGTTTCCAATTACAATGAAAGAACTGAAATTATTTCCAGTGTTTAAAGTAACTGCAGGGAAGTTATTGCATTGGAATAATGGGAAAAGAACTGGATTTTAAACCTGTAATATCTATCAATTCCTTAGAGAGCTGATTTGCACATAATTGTCTTCACTCAGGCATCAAAAGAAATATTGCAGTCATTTAAAGTTTTAGAATATGGTGCCAAGTGATGGTGATGATGAATTATATCACAGTACCCCTCACACAGGCTGATGAATTTTGCAGGGAAATATGCAAGCAATCCTTCCTACTGGAAGTCTTGTGAATTATTTCCCTTCTGTGTACAAAGTGGAGATAACAAAGCATCAAATATTTCTGCTAATATACTAGATGTCTAGAACAACTAAATGTTTGTGTATACTTCAGGAATACTTAATTTATTACCAATACCTCTCCTGTTTTTTGAGAAGCAGCAAATAAAATTAAATACATTTTCCAGACTATTTTTTCCTTTGGTAGAATGTGAGCAGGAGCCAAGAGGGCCAATGGCATCCTGGCCTGCATCAGGAACAGTGTGGCCAGCAGGAGCAGGGAGGTCATTCTGCCCCTGTATACTGCACTGGTTAGGCCGCACCTCGAGTACTGTGTCCAGTTCTGGGCCCCTCAGTTTAGGAAGGATGTTGACTTGCTGGAACGAGTCCAGAAAAGAGCAACAAAGTTGGTGAGGGGTTTGGAACACAAGCCCTATGAGGAGAGACTGAGGGAGCTGGGGTTGCTCAGCCTAGAGAAGAGGCGACTCAGGGGTGACCTTATCACTCTCTACAACTACCTGAAGGGAGGTTGTAGACAGGTGGATGATGGTCTCTTCTCCCAGCCAGCCAGTACCAGAACAAGGGGACACAGTCTCAGGCTGCGCCAGGGGAAGTTCAGGTTGGATGTTAGGAAGAAGTTCTATACAGAAAGAATGATTGCGCTATGGAATGGGCTACCCAGGGAGGTGGTGGAGTCACCGTCATTGAAGGTGTTCAGAAGGAGACTTGATGGGTTGCTTAGTGCCATGGGTTAGCTGTTTGGGTGGGTTGGATTGGTTGATGGGTTGGACACGATGATCTTAAAGGTCTCTTCCAACGTGGTTTGGTTTATTCTAATTCTAATAAAGATTGAGATGCCAGAATACACATTTGAGGTAAACATCAATTCTTGTTTCTTTCTGAATAAATTTGGGGTTGTTTTTTCTCAAAATAGTAACTGTGAAATAAACCTTTAATCTCATCTGTGATGTTTTCTCTGGATCAAAAAGCATTTGGCATAGGCAATCTAAAATAGACTCTATAGCATCAGTAACAAGTTACAGATGTTTGTGGCTTGTAAGTTTCTGGAAACAGAGACATCAGATTTTCTAATGAATCTTCCCTTGATATGAGTATGAAATGTTAATAAAGCAGAAACATTAATAAATTGTTCACTATTATTTATTAATATTAATAAAGTGCCAAAACTTATTAACAGTATATTTAAAGGTATATGGTGGTAATCGCCATGAAAGAGTACAGGCAATAGTTTAAACAATATTGGCAAAACTAGAAAAAGCAAAACAGATACTCAACTAGTGAAAGAATCCATGGTATAATATGCCATGCTTTGACAGGCACCTTGCTTCTGGAAGCAGTGGCAAGGATTCAGGGCACAAAGCTAAAGAACCTTTGCAAAGAGGCTCCTCAGGGATAAAACAATTTTACTCACAATTTATGACTCCACAGGTTACTGGGGCTGCTGCTATTATAAACCACAGATTATGATACCATGCAAACAAGGGCAGGGATTTTTATCAAAACCGAAATGACACATGAATGCTGAAAAACTACAGTTTCACTTGTGGTTGTTTCCAGGGCAGTCCCTCGTGGGGACACATGTGGAAGCAGCTTTCTCCCATGGCTGCGGGGTGCAGCTTGGGTTTCAAGGGTGCACTCCCTGCTGCTGAACGTGGCAGTCCCCTGGCTCAGATTGTAGCCGGCCCTGAGCTTGAAATGAGTGAACAGTGGCCAATTCCTCTTGGCTGCTGCTTTTTCTGGGATTTTCCTGGTGCTGGCTGTTGGCATGTCCCCATCCTAGGCTCTTCAGGGCTGTGGAGCACTGAAGCTTATGGGTGACGGCTCCTTTTCCAGCTCAGCTTAATCCCTGCTTAGGCAACTCCTATGTCTCTGTGGACTAGGCTGTCCACAGATGGCAGAAACTCTCCTTTCTCGAGTGAGTAGGTCTCACAAAGTTCCTGCACTTGGTGCTGCAGAATCAGTCCCCTTGGACCTGGTGTGCTGCAGTTTGCAGTGGTCATGCTTAGAAATGCTGAAAAGAGTTTGGGCAGGTTCTCTGCCAGCTAGTGGGTCACAGATTCTCTTGCAACTCAGGCAAGGTCTTGGTTCTCCCTGGTGCTTGGCCTCCCAGGTCTCTGTCCCTTCTGCAAAGCTGGGCAGCTTCTTTGTATCATCAGGACTGGTACAGCTAGTTGCTGCAACAGGTTCTTTACTGATTCCATGTAAACTGAGGTACAGCTTGGTTCCAGGTTTTCAGGCAGGTACAAGGCTTTTCCCAGGTAGCAAACAAGGTTGACAAGGTTTCTTTCTGGACAGCAGGCAAGGGCAAGGTCATTTATAGCTTTGCTAGTATTTATCATTTGCTTAATGCCTGAATTATCCAATGGCAAAACTTGGTAAACACACCAATTAACCTATAGCAGAGCATTTGACCAGAGTTCTTCCATACATGGAAGAAGCTTAAGCACAAACATAAGCATCTCACAAACAGGATGCATGGTTCTTGTTTATCCCAACTAGGCAGGGGGGGCAAAAAGTCTAGGCATGTTGGTGTTTACCCAGGCTAGACGGTGTCTGGCCTTTTGTCTTCAGCTCTAGGCTAAAATGCCTACTCCAGAAGGGAGGGAGAAGAAGAGGGGGATTGAGCAAAACATGTAGGGACATAATTCTGGGTGTATGCACCCTTCTGACACACCCTTGAAGAGATGTCTGATTTATTTTCTACCTAGCTGTAATTGGTTGAAGTTACCACCCAGCATTAATTTTGCCAAACCAACTCAGTTAGAAGAAAATGAAGTTACATTTACAAGCAAAATCTACAATCTACAATGGAATGCAATGAATATGTACCAAAGAGACAGTATTTACAATATTATACAGATATTTGAAATTAGCAAACAACATGAAAAACCCTCTGGACACAGACCAGGGAAGTCATTCAAAGATCCACCCCCATGGCTTTCAGAGTGGTCTTCAGCAAACCATTGTAGCATACAATCTTCCCGGCAGCTGGTGCATAGTAGGGAATGTGGAATAACCACTCAATGACGTGCTCTTTGGCCCAGTTTTTTTACAAGACTAGTTTTGAAATGAGTTCCGTTGTCTGACTCAATCCTCTCTGGAGTTCCGTGTCTCCACAGGGTTTGTCACTCCAGACCAAGAATGGTGTTGCATGCAGTTGCATGTGCAACTGGATAAGTTTCCAACCATCCAGTGTTTACCTCTACCATAGTAAGCACGTATTGCTTACCAGAACGAGAACATGGTAGAGTGTTGTAGTCAATCTGCCAAGCTTTACCATGCTTGTACTTGGACCCCTGGTCACTATACCACAAGGGCTTATTTTGCTTTGCCTGCTTAATAGCAGCACAAATGTCATACTCATGGAGGACTTGCATGATAGCATCCATGAAAATGTCTATGGATCTGCGTGATACTTTCAGGCTGTGCCTTTAAGAATGACAGCTGCAAATTCTCTATCTGACAGTTGAGTGTAAAAAGGAAAACCAAGAAAGATAATTCCAAGTGAATTTCATTGGTCACATGTGTGGGATGTAGTTGTATGATCTTACATTTTTTTCTCACGCCGTTTCTCTCTGCTGGCATGCGTGCTGCTCCTGGACAGAGACCACTTATCATCTAACAACTTTGAGATAAGCATTACTAGCTTTCTAATGACACGTTTGAACTAACTGAAATTTTCCTAACATCTTTCCTTTTCTCTTGTCCTCTAATTAACCAGAAAGAAAAGGAAGGAGAGGTTGAGGGACAGTGGAGCAGTGTCCTCCTGCCCAAGAAGGATTTCTGTGCTGTGTGTAAAAATCTATATAATATTGTAAATAGTGTATATTTTGTACATATTCACTGCATTCCATTATTGCTTGTAAAATACAGCTCCTTCATTTGCTTCCCAGACTGAGTTCAGCCAAGCTTTTGTTGATATACTTGGGTTAAACCATCACAATCTGTCACAAGCCCACTGGTAGGTTGCATGTCTGCCTTGCTGTCCTGACGAATCATGAGCCCACTGAGCTAAGAATATCTCACCTCAGTGTTTCCAGTCAAGATCAAGATCAGAATCCATGTCTACTTGAGAAACTCTTGCAACTAGATCTACCTGTGGTGTTGTTCCTCAGTAGCTTTGCTCTTAGGAATGTGAGTATCAATGTGTCTCACCTTCACTGGAATTCTCTCAATTTGAGCAACAATGTCCAGCCAGAGGTCAGCTGCCCAAACAGGCTTTCCTTTTCTCCTCCAACCATTCTTTTTCCAGTCCTTTAGGCAACCCCACAGAGCATTGGCTACCATCCATGAGTCAATGTAGAAATAAAGCTTTGGCCATCTCTCACAATCAGCTATATTGAGAACTAACTGGACAGCTTTTACCTCTGCAAATTGACTGCATCCTCCTTCTCCATCCTTTGCTTCTGCAACTCAATGTTTTTGACTCCACACTGCAGACTTCCATCTTCATTTGTTTCCAACAGCATGACAGGAACCATCTGTGAACAAAACATACTTTTTTTCATCATCAGAAAGGTCATTGTAAGGAGGAGCTTCCTCAGCATGAGTTACTCTTTCCTCTGGAGGTTTTGTGCATTTAGTGCCTTCAGGACAGTTTGTGATCACCTCCACCAGAGCAGGTCTTTCAAAATTTCCCATTTGAGCTCTCTGTGATATCAGAGCCATCCACTTAGACCATGTGGCATCTGTGGTATGAAATGGTGTAAAACCTTTACTTTTGAACATCCAATTCAAAATTGGCAATCTAGGAGCTAGAAGAAGCTGTGATTCCATTCCAATTACTTCAGAAGCAGCTTTTACTCCTTCATTAGCAGCTAGAATCTCTTTTTCTGTTGGAGTATAATTTGCTTCTGAGCCTCTGTAGCCTCAACTCCAGAAACCAAGTGGATGTCCACGTGTCTCACCTAGAGCTCTTTGCCGTAAGCACCAGGTTGGACCATTGTCACTTGCAGCCATGTACAAAATGTTCTTAATGTCTGGACTATTTCAGACAGGTCCCAGATCTATATCTAGACTATCTTGCTTTATCTGGTCAAAGGCTGCTTGTTGCTTAGGACCCCACTGGAAACTGTTTCTCTTTCGAGTCACATCATAAAGAGGTTTCACAGTCTGACTGTATCCAGGAGTGTGCAGTCTCCAAAATCCCACTACACACAAGAAAGGTAGTTTCTTGCTTGTTCATGGGATTTGTTATGGTACAGACTGTTTACCACATCCACTGGAATGTGATCGTGACCATCCTGCCACTGCACTCCCAGAAACTGGATCTTCTGGCAGGTCCTTTCACCTTGTTTCGCTTAATGGTGAAATCGGCTTTCAAGAGAATATCAATGATTTTATTACCTTTCTCAAAGACTTATTCAGCAGTTTTACCCCAGACAATTATATCATTGATGAACTGGATGTGTTCTGGAGCTCCACCTTTCTCCAAATCATCATGGATCACTGCATGACAGATGCTTGAAGTGTGAACCCAGCCTTGAGGCAATCTATTAAGAGTGTATTGAACTCCTCTCCAGATAAAGGCAAGGCTGGGGGGATGGGCAGTCTCAGATCTGGCCAGCTGAGACTAGCCTAGCAGTGGCGGGGGGGGGAAGAAGGAGCCCTGGGGATCTTGGGTGTACCCTCAGGTGGGGATGGGATGTTTCTGGGTCTGGTTTAGGATCTCTTTTGTCACTGCGCTTCTGGCTCTCTGTAAACATTCACTGCTTTCCATTTAAACTTTCCATCACTTTTGCAATCTGTTTGTCTGAGTCATTATTTTTGCCCGTGGTGGGGAGGAGGTCTGCCTCAACCCATCACAACATCTCTCTCAGTACAGGGCAGTTAATAGAACACATTAATTATTACCAATAACAGAATCACACATAGCAAATAAATCATTTTTGCATCCCAATTGCTCACATAGCTCTCAGCAACAATAATGCTGAATTCATATATTGAATTCATATATCTCTGAAGGAACACTTACAGTCACATTATCATATCTCTTAAGCCAAAGAAATCCCAAGCATTGATCATACAGTATTTTCAGCTTGTATTTAAACCAAAGGAAAAATTTATATGCCAAATGTCTTCCCAGCTCATCTAACATCAGAGCCACACACCACCTATAGAGAATCACCATTGGAGCAGAATATATCAAATTCAACAAAACCCAAAACAGATTAATTTTGCTTTCTTAATCTGAGCAGGAATTAATCAATCAAGCAATCGCCCCACATTGAATAGATGACAATTATTTTTTTGTAATGGGTTGAAGTTACCCCCCAGCATTAACTTTGCCAGACCAACTCAGTTAGAAGCAAATTAAACTGTATTTACAAGGAAGAGCTGCACTCTACAATGGAATGCAATGAATATTTACAAAACATAGAGTATTTACAATATTATACAGATATTTACTACTAGCAGACAACACTAAAATCCCTCTGGGATTCCCCCCAGGAAGCCATTCCTCTTCCCTCCCCCGCCCCATTCCAAGAGAGAAAGGAGCAGAGAGAGAGGCAGTTGGTTAGACTCAGCCAAGGCCAATCAAAGCATATTATCTCTCCTGAGAAAAGAAAAACAGCCAAGATCAGAAGAGAAAAAAAGAATTGTTATGGTACAGCACATCTTATTCTAGATATTTATCCAATGAATTTGTTTAGAATAATCTTTAGTTTTCCTTTTTACACCCAATAGTGATTTATTTATATTTTTCTACTTATCTGCTCAAAATCTATAACTAAATTTTAAAGGCATAGTCTAAACCCACCACACTAGTGCTGCATCATATGCTTAGAGAGATTATTTTAAAAGTAAATATTTTAAAGCATTTCTAAAATAAGATGCATTAGATTACATAAAAATTCTTGTGCAAACTATGCATATGATTAAATTTATGAATCCCAGAAACTGGGCTTGCAAAAACACAGATTTTTTTTTTTTTTTTTAATGGGGTTTGCAGATATAATAAGATATGATTGCAACTATATACTTTCACTGACCTCTGAAGAGTTTATTTAACCTACATTCCCAGAAAATCATTTATTGCAAGCAGGTGCAGGTGAAATGCAGCATCTTTCATCATGCTATTGATGAAATGTCCATTACAAATCTCTGAAGGACAAAACTGGATTTGCATTAAAATAGAATATTTTTCCTATCTTTGTCATTTTCATTTTTCATAGAAAATGTCCTCAGAAAATTCTCTGATTCTCAAGTCAGAATGACCATTTGGTGAGAAACTACAATCAATCACTCAGAACAGCCACATGACCATGATCACAACCAGTCAGTCCCTGCAGCAGACCAGGAAACCAGTGTCTTTTTTTAATTTCGTGACCATGTGGGCTTTCTGTGACCAGGAAGCTCAGAGAAGTAGGCAGTCCCTGGCTGGCTGCCAGTTTCTCTTATAAAGGAGGCTGGGATAGGTGTGGGCCAAGCCACTGTGGGCTACTTAAATGCCCCAGGACACTGAGCAAGGCCAATCAAGGGTGAGTCATCGTGGCACATCTCAGATGCCTGCGAGGTCAGTTGCTCATAAATATCTAGTCATGGTTATAACTTGACCAAAAGCTGTTGCTAGAAAAATGGTGGGTACCCAAACAGAGGCCATACACAAGCATGTAGGCATCCAGACCCTGGGCTTCAGAGAGTGGTGAACCTTGGTATTTACAGTGGAGGGCACTGAGACAACAACTGTCTTAGGAGTGAACAGGTGAATGATCTGCTCAGCCTGATGGATGAGCTGAATGAAGAAGTGGTAAGACTAAGTACTACAGGGGAATGTGAAAGGGAGTTAGACTCATGGAACAAAACTCTGTGGTCATATCTAGTAGAGAGAGGCGACCCAAGAAACAGGGTGGAATGGATACAGGTCCCTTCTAGGAAAGGCAAGGGAAACACCTGGCCTCTCTCACCATCCCAGTTGCCCTTGCACAACAGATATGGGACACTGGAAGTTGAGGATGGGCAAATGAGAATGCAGAAGAGACACCATCAAAGTGGTTGCCTGAAGCAGATCAGTCTGCTCCACACATTAGGACTTGTGCCCTTAAGAAAAAGAGGAGGTAATTGTTATTGGTGATTCCCTCCTGAAGGGAACAGAGGGTCCCATATGTTGTTGGACATGGGGCCTCCCTGGGGTCTAGGCCAGAGATGTTACCAGAAGGCTGCCTAGTATGATATAGTGCTCTGGTTCATATACTTTATTAGTTATACAGGTGGGAAGCTATGAAGTCAAAACCAGAAGTCCAAAAGCAATCAAAAGAGGGTTCACTGCACTGGGGAGACTAGCTGAAGGATCAGGGGCACAGGTAATTTTTTCTTGAAAACTCTCAGTGGCAGTAAGGAATACGAAAAGGAACAGGAAATCACACATGATTAATAAGTGGCTCAGAGGCTGGTGCCACCAACAGAATTTTGGTTTTTTTTTTGATCTTGGGGTACTTTATGTGGCACCGAGTCTGCTAGCAGAAGATGGAGTACATCTATCTCAGAGTGGGGAAAAGATCCTGGCACATGAGTTGGCAGGGCTCACTGGAAGGGCTTTAAACTAGGCTTGAAGGGAAAGGGGGTTACAACCAGATGGACTAGAGATGAATCTAAGGACAACCTTCAGTCTGTTATTTCACTTGACATGGGAGATGGTGACAATATATCAAAACTATCTGTGAAAAGTGGCAGGAACACACACCATGCTGGGAAGGATGGGGTGATAGTAAGGATCTTCCACCTGTTACCCTAAAGCATGGTGTGAACACTGCAGCAAAGGCAAGGTCTTACAGAGATGAGCCAGAGGCCTCTGAGGTAATAGGAGACACAAGGGTAGCTCCCAGGAAACACCTTGGGGGAACAGTGGGGTGCCCCTCTGTCTCAGGTTACATCCATTCTTGATGGGGGGTTGAAAAGAACCCAGCCCCCAGGTGGACAAAAGTAACCTGACCCAGGTGTGCAGAGAGAGAGACTTGGTTTTTAATCCTCTCCCAGAAGCAGGGGTCCTCTGTGTCAAAGGTCTATTCCTGTCCAGCAAGCTTCTTTAAGGAGAGATACTTCTTGGTTCTTTCTCTTTCCCCTGCACTTCCACTGCTCAACACACCATCTTTGCTGCTGCTCCTGCTTCCTGTTACCACATGGTGAAACCTATCTCCATATGGCATCCACATTTCTAAAGAACTGTATCCACTGACATTGAGAGATTCAGTGCCAGATGGGCCTGGTTTTGAATATTTTTCTATTTACCCTTTTCCTTATACCTTTGTAACCTTCCCTCTTACTCAAATGCCATATATATTTTGTTAAAAAATTACTTTTACTTCCAAACAGATTCCAGACCATTTCTTTCATGATTCTACCTTTCCTTTCTCCTGCCTAGTTCACCCTACCAAAAAGAAAGGGAGAAAGGGAGGAAAATCTTAGTCTGTTCCTTTTGGGCTTTTGGACTCCAGGAAAAGGTTCAAACTGCTACACCCTCTAAGAAGATGACACAGCCAGCAGCTCAGTTGAAGTTCCTCTGCACCAATGCACACAGCATGGGCAACAAGAAGGAGGAGTTGGAAATTACCCTGCTGCAGGAAAGGTGTGGCATAGTGGCAATGACAGAAACTTGGTGGGATGAATCCTATTACTGAAGTGTGGCTATCGATGACTACAAGCTATTCAGAAGGGACAGGAGGGAAGAAGAAGCGGAAGTGTTGCCCTCTATGTAAAGAAGTGGATGGAGTGCAAAGAGTTAGAATTAGAATAGAATAAACCAAACCAGGTTGGAAGAGACCTTCAAGATCATCGTGTCCAACCCATCAACCAATCCAACCCACCCAAACAGCTAACCCATGGCACCAAGTACCTGTCGTGGATATGCCCTCAGAAATGCGCGGCAGATCCATCAACGAAAATATAAGTTTATTTATATATATACAAACTCTGTAACGGGGTATTTACAATCGCCCCTCACAGGTATCAATATTCGGTTAGTGGAACTATCTTTACAGAATGTTATGTATGGGCATTTAAACCAAAATGATTCACAGAACTTAGAATCTAAACTGAGTCAGAGAGTGGCGGGGGAGGGGTTGGTCAGTGACCGGCAACCCTCCACCCGGAGCAATATAAATGCTATCCTAAACGAAGCTCTACAAAGGAGGGCTTGGCTTACTCAGACGCTGAGGAAGTCGTGGAGTCTTTCTTCAATAATGTTTATAATCCAGACAACGTGGCACGGATGTGCCGTAATAAGAGGCAGGAAATGGCGCCGGCCGCGTGGCCGCACCGCGTGGCTCTGCTGTTCTCTCCCAGGATACAAAATTCCTCGCTCGGAGGGGGGCAGTGGCAGGTCAGCAACGCTGGTTCACACGGTCTACCAGGTTTTCTCCTACGATGGATCACGCAGCGGTTGATCCCACGGAGTGCTGTCCACGGCACTGCACACAGCTGGGTAACAGTGGCAAAAGGACCACGAGGCCTCCCAGAGCACTGGCTGGCACGCACGCACACACAGGCTCCAACACCGAGGTGGGGGGGCTCATTTGCCAAACGACCCCTATTTACCATTTGCCCCAGTGAATACTGGCCCAATAAGCACCTGTTGCCAACCCAAACATTAACCAATGAACTACTAGCTACCAAATATGGCCCTGAGTATATGCTATACTTGGGGAAACAAACATATAGCCTGCCTCTAGTACTGCAGGGGTGAGACCACGCCCAGGTAGGCTGTTTACCTGGACTCAGTGGCGCCAGGATTCCCCCTGCTGCCTCCAGAAAAGGGGGGGGACAAAGGAGGGTTAACACATACAGAAATATATCCTACCCAAATGTTTGGGGCACAATCCTGATGATAAGCATCCTTCACTACATTCCACCCCCTGCTTATGGGCAAGTATATGTGGGCAAATATTATTCTATAACTAAACTCTACCAAAGATGAATTAAACATTATATAGAAACATCACAAGAACATCATGCATATATATATACATATCTCAGAAGTGTACAACTGTACTCTAAACAAAGCATGCTACAACACAGTATAGAACTCCTTAAGTCTAAGGTCAGTATCGGTGACCTTAGTGTTTTCTAATCTCCACCCCCTGACCGGTGGTGGATTCCTGTTACTCCCGAGACGGGTCTTCCTTTCCAGGATAATCTGTCCACTGGAACCGTTGTCATTCTGTGGAGAAACAAAACTGGCCACGGTATTTAAAGCCGGGCTTGACAGTTAGTAATTTGGAACGACCCACCGAGCACTTATGCGATGAGTTTTCCATTGATGTCAGTAGCCTCCCAAGCGTATAGACCCCTGGGCTTAGCCAGTGTCATGGGTACAATCCCGATAGAAGGCAGTTTCACTAACACTGGTTGGCCCACCTGCATCTGTGTTACGGAATGTGGGTGTTCATCCTTTGCCTCCCCTGGCATGTGGCTGACATCCCTAACTGGGTCAGCAGGGCAAAATGCCTTGACTTTGGGGCTGCCATAATTCCCCCATCGGTTGTTTACAATGAAAACTGCAGAAGGCAGGCGTTTATCCCAATTACTCCTTGAAACATTTGCATGTTTCTTAATGAGGCCATTTGCCCTCTCCACTATGCCATTTGCCTGGGGATAATATGGAGTATGAAATGTCCATTTGACTCCTTCCCCTCGGGCCCAGTCTTGGACTGAGGTTGAGGTGAAATGTGAACCATTATCACTCTGAATATGCTCAGGCATAGGCAGAATGCTGAACCAATCCTTTAGAGTTTCAATGGTTTGAGCTCCTGAAGCAGCGCTAGTAGCAGTGGCCATGACTAAGCCTGAAACCACTTCTACCCCTACCAGTATGTATTTTTTTCCCATGTGAGGGTCGGAGGGACCAACATAATCAATCTGCCATGTGCTCCATAGTACTTTGTCTTCCTTGATATGCTGGGCCGGAGCCAGACCGGGATGGTTAGCTTTTAATCTGATCTGGCACTGAGGGCAGGCTGAAACAATGGTTTCGCATGTGGTCAAAGAAACTGGCCACCCCTGGATCTGCATTCGTAGTAAAGGTCTGACTTACCTGAGTGACCTCTTTTAATATGTAGCCACTCAGCCAATCGCTCCCATTCCTTTCCCTCACGATCAACCACACTGATTTTTGCTAAGTGATCTACTTGTTGATTCCAAGTAGCAGCAGGGGTTTGCTTCCTGGAGTGTCCCTTTACCCATCCTACTTTGATGGTCCTGGCTCGACTTATCTCTAGTAGTCTTTGCCAGTCGGTTGCCCTCCAAACTGGGGTATTGCCAACTATCCACTGGTTTGCTTCCCACTGGCAAATCCATTCTGTGGCACCTTTGAAAGTAGCATATGAATCAGTGTATATGGTCTCTGCACCATTTTCCACAGCTAGCATGAGGGCACGCAGTTCTCCCACTTGGGCACTGCCTTCACCCTCTTCAATAACAGTCCTGTCTGTGCCAATCTCCAGTGCTGCGGCCTTGTAATGCCACTGTGATTCTACCCTTTGGGCAGATGCATCTGTGAACCACACTCCCTCAGTATTGGCATCGGCAGTCAATTCAGGTGCTACCTGAATAGGAGATGGCTTGTAGGGCTGGCACAGTGGGATAGTATGTGGGTTGATAGGCTGCTGCAATTTGGATACTTTTGTGGGCCCTTCTCTTAGAGGCATAAGCTGAGCCATCCCTTCCAGATAGGCATACCATTTTCTTACAGTAGCCTTCTGAGCAATTCCTTCTGGTGGTGGGGTTCCATTGAGGATTGCTTTGAGCAGAGAGAATGGACCTTGCACTACGATATCCTGCGTAGTGCACAGCTTCTCTGCCTCTTTGACAGCTCGGGTCAGAGACAGGAGTCCCTTCTCCCATTCAGAATATCTCCTTTCAGCATCTTTGAATGCTGTTGAAGAGAATAAAAGGGCTCTGTTCGGGCCTTTAGGTCCCCTTTGAAAAATCCCACAGTAGGAAGCATGTTCAGAGAAGCCCCATTCTGCCCTTAAGGGGTCATGTGGGTGCAAAGGGCCCAATTTCTGGTAAGCCTTTAATTCGTCCTTCAAAACCTTTAGGCTTTCAGTATGCCTTGGGGTCCAGTCCCAGACTCTGCTCTTTTAAGCAGGTCATAGAGGGGACGAGCAATTACTGAGAAACCTGGAATATGTTTTCTCCAGTAACCCAAGGTACCCAAGAGCCGCTGAAGCTCCCTTTTGTTATTGGGAAGTTGGCCCTTTTCAATAGCCTCAAGAGCATCCTCTGGCACTGATATTGCTCCTGCTACCCACCAGGATCCAAGAAATTTAATTTCTTGGCTCGGGCCTTGACATTTAGCTTGTGGAACCTGTAACCCATTTTTGGTCAAGAGGTCCCAGATCGCTGCAGCTACTGAACCCACCTTACCTTCATCATTTCCCCGACAAAGATGTCATCTATGTACTGATAGACACTTACATCTTTTGGGACTTCAATGGTGTCTAACAGTGCTGCTAAGGAGTTGTGTGCAATGGTTCCTGAGTGCTTGTACCCCTGGGGAAGACGATTGAAGGTGTATTGGGAACCTTGCCATGTGAAAGCGAACTGTGGTTTATCCTCCTCACGTAGAGGGATCATAAAGTACATGTCCTTAATGTCCAGTGAAGCCATCCAAGTATGTGACGCAGCCTGGATTGCTGTCACGATGGATGTCAGGCTTGGGACTGCAGCGGTGAGAGGGCGTGTTGCTATTGAGCCTCCTGTAGTCAATGGTGAGTCTCCATCGTCCATCAGGTTTACGCACTGGCCACACTGGTGAGTTATAGGGTGAGTGTGTCCTGGTAATGATTTGTCTCTTTTCCAGGTCTGCAATCACCTCAGTGATGCCTTGTCTGGCTGCTGCTGGTAGGGAATACTGTGCAACACATGTGATACTTGATTTGGGTAAGGGTGGAGCAATTTGGAGAGTGCCTACCCGAGCGGTTTCAGTCCCTTTTGCTCCTACTCCATAGGAGCCAAAGCACCACAGGGTACCGTTAGGGAGATGCCACCGTTTGCCAGCTAAAACATCAAATCCAAGGATGTTCTCGGGTACGGACTCAGGGCAACTTCTACCAGGGTACTCCGCTTGTCACCGGGAAGCCACAACCTTGTTTTGGCTAAATGGCACGTATGAGGCGCTCCTGTAACACCCTGTATCTTAATCCTTTTCCGGGATGGCAGGATCTTCAAGCATTTAGCTTGTTGCACATTCAAAACACTGATTTGCGCCCCAGTGTCAATAAGGAATTTTACAGCAGTTCGAGTAGGTCCAGTGGGAATCAAAATGAAAGGCTCTGGATCCTCAGACCATTGACAAGCACTAACAAAGCGATGAGTGAGGCCTGGAACAGTCACCGCTGTGTCTAGTTTTTGGCTTTTATCTGGGCTCTGGCGGCGAGGTATGAAGGGGTTAGCATCCTTGCTGGGTGAAACAGTTTTAGGACTGCTGCTTCCAGTTTCATTCTTCCCCTTGTCGCGGTCACTTCGGTAGTCGTCCTCTTCCCAGCTACCGGATTTATTTTGTATGCTCAGCACTACGCCTTTTAACAGTCTCGTTGGTAATGACGCTATTAAGGATTCAGGTACATTCAAAGACAATGCTAGTCGATACCATTTCTCTCTGGGTGAAAATGATCTATTAGAAGTACGCCGTTTATCTCTCCAGCGGTCGGAATTTCTCCCTCTGGGACTT
Source organism: Melanerpes aurifrons (assembly GCA_011125475.1). Taxonomy (NCBI): domain Eukaryota; kingdom Metazoa; phylum Chordata; class Aves; order Piciformes; family Picidae; genus Melanerpes; species Melanerpes aurifrons. The sequence continues at coordinate 1,944,382 of WWNC01000105.1, forward strand.
CCCGAGTGACGGCGATCTGACTCCGGGCTGCTGCTTGAACTCGCAGAAGTCGCAGTAGGGGATGTCTTAGTGTGGCGCACTTCCTGCTTTTTCCCCCGCGGCGTCGCCGCGTGGTTGCCTTTGAAACCAGTACGGTGTCTGTCACCGGGAGTCTTAGCCATGAGCGTATGATCAGAGTAGCCCAAGTCTCGGCCCTTGTGGGATAATGCCATCAACAGCTCTTCCCAAGTTAATTGGTGTTCCCGGGAATTAGTAGAGGCCATATTCCTTTCGACTACTCGTTCAATTTCCTCCTTTTTGGCATCACATACATTTTTCAGACCCGGCGGCAGCCCACGGATTAGAATTTTGAGTCGCACTGGGTTAATTGGGGCATCTAGTGGGGAAGGATATGCCCCGCGATCGTACATTGCTTGAACGCACGCCAATTTTTTAATCGCGGCAGTGAGTTCGGCCGAACTGGTAACCCTCACTTCTGTTGGTTCGTCTCTATCTATAGGATCTAAACTTCCAGCCCAGTGAGCAACACGGGAAGTTAACGAGTGGTATCCTCCGGACCCATACCCAAAAATACTTCCTGGCCCCATGAACAGCCTTTTGCTTCATTACGGTCCAAAATAATTGTATCCCCACCCAATTCCATAACACGATACAAAAAGTCTGTTACCGACTCGTCCGGTTCTCGTGCAAACGTCTCCTGCAGGTCCCGAAGCTTTGCTCCGCTGTACGGGCGAACAGAGGTAGTTGTTGTCCCTCGGCCACGGCGGCCGTCCGTGTATTGCTCTTTAAGAACGGGACGTAAATACACGGCTTTCCTCCGTATGGGTTCATCTTCGAACTGTAATCCGTATCGTCCCGGTCAGATGGGTTTCTCTCCGTTCGGTAGCTATGGGATTTTTTCCGGGCTTCGCTTCTCGGAGCACTATTGTCAGGCGAATTTAATTCACGCGCGGCTGCTGACGTGCTGGGCTGAGCGAGTGAATCGGGACTCGGGCTTTGCAGTGTTCGGAGTCTCGGCAGGTCCAAGGGGACCGCGGGTCTAAACTCTTGCGCTACGGTGGGATTCGCTACCTTTCTGTCCTTTCCGCGAGACTGCGGTGGGGGTAATTCGTAAAAGGACTGTACGGGAGAGCCGGCTCCGGGCGCGACATCGTGGTCGCGGGGCTGCTCGGGGCTAGGCGGTTGGGAGATCCCAGGAAGGCTTGAAACAGAGTCTCTGTCTGATCCCGCTAATACCTTCATAGTAGCGTTGCTTTCTTTAATTTGCAACGTTAACAAGTTATGAAGTTTATCATTTTGTGCCTCGGACTTTCCTAACTCTCTTTCCAGGAAGTTATTTTTTTCCTCAAGTTTTTTAATCTTTTCCTCTAATGCTGTAAATTCGTCTTGTGCTCGCATTATGCAAGCCCCGATCGCAGTAACTCTCTCCTCGGTTATTGCGGTTGGATCAGCGCATAGCTCGACCACGTATTCGGATAATTTCGTGGTGATTTGATCCGGATTTGTCAGGTTTTCTATAGCCCATTGCATATCGGATCGTTTTATTACGTATCCCATTCTGTAGAGATAGTCACTTATCGGATAACCCTTGCACTGCGCCATTAATGTCGTGGATATGCCCTCAGAAATGCGCGGCAGATCCATCAACGAAAATATAAGTTTATTTATATATATACAAACTCTGTAACGGGTATTTACAATCGCCCCTCACAGGTATCAATATTCGGTTAGTGGAACTATCTTTACAGAATGTTATGTATGGGCATTTAAACCAAAATGATTCACAGAACTTAGAATCTAAACTGAGTCAGAGAGTGGCGGGGAGGGGTTGGTCAGTGACCGGCAACCCTCCACCCGGAGCAATATAAATGCTATCCTAAACGAAGCTCTACAAAGGAGGGCTTGGCTTACTCAGACGCTGAGGAAGTCGTGGAGTCTTTCTTCAATAATGTTTATAATCCAGACAACGTGGCACGGATGTGCCGTAATAAGGAGGCAGGAAATGGCGCCGGCCGCGTGGCCGCACCGCGTGGCTCTGCTGTTCTCTCCCAGGATACAAAATTCCTCGCTCGGAGGGGGGCAGTGGCAGGTCAGCAACGCTGGTTCACACGGTCTACCAGGTTTTCTCCTACGATGGATCACGCAGCGGTTGATCCCACGGAGTGCTGTCCACGGCACTGCACACAGCTGGGTAACAGTGGCAAAAGGACCACGAGGCCTCCCAGAGCACTGGCTGGCACGCACGCACACACAGGCTCCAACACCGAGGTGGGGGCTCATTTGCCAAACGACCCTATTTACCATTTGCCCCAGTGAATACTGGCCCAATAAGCACCTGTTGCCAACCCAAACATTAACCAATGAACTACTAGCTACCAAATATGGCCCTGAGTATATGCTATACTTGGGGAAACAAACATATAGCCTGCCTCTAGTACTGCAGGGGTGAGACCACGCCCAGGTAGGCTGTTTACCTGGACTCAGTGGCGCCAGGATTCCCCCTGCTGCCTCCAGAAAAGGGGGGGGACAAAGGAGGGTTAACACATACAGAAATATATCCTACCCAAATGTTTGGGGCACAATCCTGATGATAAGCATCCTTCACTACATTCCACCCCCTGCTTATGGGCAAGTATATGTGGGCAAATATTATTCTATAACTAAACTCTACCAAAGATGAATTAAACATTATATAGAAACATCACAAGAACATCATGCATATATATATACATATCTCAGAAGTGTACAACTGTACTCTAAACAAAGCATGCTACAACACAGTATAGAACTCCTTAAGTCTAAGGTCAGTATCGGTGACCTTAGTGTTTTCTAATCTCCACCCCTGACCGGTGGTGGATTCCTGTTACTCCGAGACGGGTCTTCCTTTCCAGGATAATCTGTCCACTGGAACCGTTGTCATTCTGTGGAGAAACAAAACTGGCCACGGTATTTAAAGCCGGGCTTGACAGTTAGTAATTTGGAACGACCCACCGAGCACTTATGCGATGAGTTTTTCCATTGATGTCAGTAGCCTCCCAAGCGTATAGACCCCTGGGCTTAGCCAGTGTCATGGGTACAATCCCGATAGAAGGCAGTTTCACTAACACTGGTTGGCCCACCTGCATCTGTGTTACGGAATGTGGGTGTTCATCCTTTGCCTCCCCTGGCATGTGGCTGACATCCCTAACTGGGTCAGCAGGGCAAAATGCCTTGACTTTGGGGCTGCCATAATTCCCCCATCGGTTGTTTACAATGAAAACTGCAGAAGGCAGGCGTTTATCCCAATTACTCCTTGAAACATTTGCATGTTTCTTAATGAGGCCATTTGCCCTCTCCACTATGCCATTTGCCTGGGGATAATATGGAGTATGAAATGTCCATTTGACTCCTTCCCCTCGGGCCCAGTCTTGGACTGAGGTTGAGGTGAAATGTGAACCATTATCACTCTGAATATGCTCAGGCATAGGCAGAATGCTGAACCAATCCTTTAGAGTTTCAATGGTTTGAGCTCCTGAAGCAGCGCTAGTAGCAGTGGCCATGACTAAGCCTGAAACCACTTCTACCCCTACCAGTATGTATTTTTTCCCATGTGAGGGTCGGAGGGGACCAACATAATCAATCTGCCATGTGCTCCATAGTACTTTGTCTTCCTTGATATGCTGGGCCGGAGCCAGACCGGGATGGTTAGCTTTTAATCTGATCTGGCACTGAGGGCAGGCTGAAACAATGGTTTCGCATGTGGTCAAAGAAACTGGCCACCCCTGGATCTGCATTCGTAGTAAAGGTCTGACTTACCTGAGTGACCTCTTTTAATATGTAGCCACTCAGCCAATCGCTCCCATTCCTTTCCCTCACGATCAACCACACTGATTTTTGCTAAGTGATCTACTTGTTGATTCCAAGTAGCAGCAGGGGTTTGCTTCCTGGAGTGTCCTTTACCCATCCTACTTTGATGGTCCTGGCTCGACTTATCTCTAGTAGTCTTTGCCAGTCGGTTGCCCTCCAAACTGGGGTATTGCCAACTATCCACTGGTTTGCTTCCCACTGGCAAATCCATTCTGTGGCACCTTTGAAAGTAGCATATGAATCAGTGTATATGGTCTCTGCACCATTTTCCACAGCTAGCATGAGGGCACGCAGTTCTCCCACTTGGGCACTGCCTTCACCCTCTTCAATAACAGTCCTGTCTGTGCCAATCTCCAGTGCTGCGGCCTTGTAATGCCACTGTGATTCTACCCTTTGGGCAGATGCATCTGTGAACCACACTCCCTCAGTATTGGCATCGGCAGTCAATTCAGGTGCTACCTGAATAGGAGATGGCTTGTAGGGCTGGCACAGTGGGATAGTATGTGGGTTGATAGGCTGCTGCAATTTGGATACTTTTGTGGGCCCTTCTCTTAGAGGCATAAGCTGAGCCATCCCTTCCAGATAGGCATACCATTTTCTTACAGTAGCCTTCTGAGCAATTCCTTCTGGTGGTGGGGTTCCATTGAGGATTGCTTTGAGCAGAGAGAATGGACCTTGCACTACGATATCCTGCGTAGTGCACAGCTTCTCTGCCTCTTTGACAGCTCGGGTCAGAGACAGGAGTCCCTTCTCCCATTCAGAATATCTCCTTTCAGCATCTTTGAATGCTGTTGAAGAGAATAAAAGGGCTCTGTTCGGGCCTTTAGGTCCCCTTTGAAAAATCCCACAGTAGGAAGCATGTTCAGAGAAGCCCCATTCTGCCCTTAAGGGGTCATGTGGGTGCAAAGGGCCCAATTTCTGGTAAGCCTTTAATTCGTCCTTCAAAACCTTTAGGCTTTCAGTATGCCTTGGGGTCCAGTCCCAGACTCTGCTCTTTTAAGCAGGTCATAGAGGGGGACGAGCAATTACTGAGAAACCTGGAATATGTTTTCTCCAGTAACCCAAGGTACCCAAGAGCCGCTGAAGCTCCCTTTGTTATTGGGAAGTTGGCCCTTTTCAATAGCCTCAAGAGCATCCTCTGGCACTGATATTGCTCCTGCTACCCACCAGGATCCAAGAAATTTAATTTCTTGGCTCGGGCCTTGACATTTAGCTTGTGGAACCTGTAACCCATTTTTGGTCAAGAGGTCCCAGATCGCTGCAGCTACTGAACCCACCTTACCTTCATCATTTCCCCGACAAAGATGTCATCTATGTACTGATAGACACTTACATCTTTTGGGACTTCAATGGTGTCTAACAGTGCTGCTAAGGAGTTGTGTGCAATGGTTCCTGAGTGCTTGTACCCCTGGGGAAGACGATTGAAGGTGTATTGGGAACCTTGCCATGTGAAAGCGAACTGTGGTTTATCCTCCTCACGTAGAGGGATCATAAAGTACATGTCCTTAATGTCCAGTGAAGCCATCCAAGTATGTGACGCAGCCTGGATTGCTGTCACGATGGATGTCAGGCTTGGGACTGCAGCGGTGAGAGGGGGCGTGTTGCTATTGAGCCTCCTGTAGTCAATGGTGAGTCTCCATCGTCCATCAGGTTTACGCACTGGCCACACTGGTGAGTTATAGGGTGAGTGTGTCCTGGTAATGATTTGTCTCTTTTCCAGGTCTGCAATCACCTCAGTGATGCCTTGTCTGGCTGCTGCTGGTAGGGAATACTGTGCAACACATGTGATACTTGATTTGGGTAAGGGTGGAGCAATTTGGAGAGTGCCTACCCGAGCGGTTTCAGTCCCTTTTGCTCCTACTCCATAGGAGCCAAAGCACCACAGGGTACCGTTAGGGAGATGCCACCGTTTGCCAGCTAAAACATCAAATCCAAGGATGTTCTCGGGGTACGGACTCAGGGCAACTTCTACCAGGGTACTCCGCTTGTCACCGGGAAGCCACAACCTTGTTTTGGCTAAATGGCACGTATGAGGCGCTCCTGTAACACCCTGTATCTTAATCCTTTTCCGGGATGGCAGGATCTTCAAGCATTTAGCTTGTTGCACATTCAAAACACTGATTTGCGCCCCAGTGTCAATAAGGAATTTTACAGCAGTTCGAGTAGGTCCAGTGGGAATCAAAATGAAAGGCTCTGGATCCTCAGACCATTGACAAGCACTAACAAAGCGATGAGTGAGGCCTGGAACAGTCACCGCTGTGTCTAGTTTTTGGCTTTTATCTGGGCTCTGGCGGCGAGGTATGAAGGGGTTAGCATCCTTGCTGGGTGAAACAGTTTTAGGACTGCTGCTTCCAGTTTCATTCTTCCCCTTGTCGCGGCGGTCACTTCGGTAGTCGTCCTCTTCCCAGCTACCGGATTTATTTTGTATGCTCAGCACTACGCCTTTTAACAGTCTCGTTGGTAATGACGCTATTAAGGATTCAGGTACATTCAAAGACAATGCTAGTCGATACCATTTCTCTCTGGGTGAAAATGATCTATTAGAAGTACGCCGTTTATCTCTCCAGCGGTCGGAATTTCTCCCTCTGGGACTTCCCGAGTGACGGCGATCTGACTCCGGGCTGCTGCTTGAACTCGCAGAAGTCGCAGTAGGGGATGTCTTAGTGTGGCGCACTTCCTGCTTTTTCCCCCGCGGCGTCGCCGCGTGGTTGCCTTTGAAACCAGTACGGTGTCTGTCACCGGGAGTCTTAGCCATGAGCGTATGATCAGAGTAGCCCAAGTCTCGGCCCTTGTGGGATAATGCCATCAACAGCTCTTCCCAAGTTAATTGGTGTTCCCGGGAATTAGTAGAGGCCATATTCCTTTCGACTACTCGTTCAATTTCCTCCTTTTGGCATCACATACATTTTTCAGACCCGGCGGCAGCCCACGGATTAGAATTTTGAGTCGCACTGGGTTAATTGGGGCATCTAGTGGGGAAGGATATGCCCCGCGATCGTACATTGCTTGAACGCACGCCAATTTTTTAATCGCGGCAGTGAGTTCGGCCGAACTGGTAACCCTCACTTCTGTTGGTTCGTCTCTATCTATAGGATCTAAACTTCCAGCCCAGTGAGCAACACGGGAAGTTAACGAGTGGTATCCCTCCGGACCCATACCCAAAAATACTTCCTGGCCCCATGACCAGCCTTTTGCTTCATTACGGTCCAAAATAATTGTATCCCCACCCAATTCCATAACACGATACAAAAAGTCTGTTACCGACTCGTCCGGTTCTCGTGCAAACGTCTCCTGCAGGTCCCGAAGCTTTGCTCCGCTGTACGGGCGAACAGAGGTAGTTGTTGTCCCTCGGCCACGGCGGCCGTCCGTGTATTGCTCTTTAAGAACGGGACGTAAATACACGGCTTTCCTCCGTATGGGTTCATCTTCCGAACTGTAATCCGTATCGTCCCGGTCAGATGGGTTTCTCTCCGTTCGGTAGCTATGGGATTTTTTCCGGGCTTCGCTTCTCGGAGCACTATTGTCAGGCGAATTTAATTCACGCGCGGCTGCTGACGTGCTGGGCTGAGCGAGTGAATCGGGACTCGGGCTTTGCAGTGTTCGGAGTCTCGGCAGGTCCAAGGGGACCGCGGGTCTAAACTCTTGCGCTACGGTGGGATTCGCTACCTTTCTGTCCTTTCCGCGAGACTGCGGTGGGGGTAATTCGTAAAAGGACTGTACGGGAGAGCCGGCTCCGGGCGCGACATCGTGGTCGCGGGGCTGCTCGGGGCTAGGCGGTTGGGAGATCCCAGGAAGGCTTGAAACAGAGTCTCTGTCTGATCCCGCTAATACCTTCATAGAACTACTAGCTACCAAATATGGCCCTGAGTATATGCTATACTTGGGGAAACAAACATATAGCCTGCCTCTAGTACTGCAGGGGTGAGACCACGCCCAGGTAGGCTGTTTACCTGGACTCAGTGGCGCCAGGATTCCCCCTGCTGCCTCCAGAAAAGGGGGGGGACAAAGGAGGGTTAACACATACAGAAATATATCCTACCCAAATGTTTGGGGCACAATCCTGATGATAAGCATCCTTCACTACAGTACCCCATCAAGTCTCCTTCTGAACACCTTCAATGACGGCGACTCCACCACCTCCCCGGGCAACCCATTCCATAGCGCAATCACTCTTTCTGTATAGAACTTCCTCCTGACCTCCAGCCTGAACTTCCCCTGGCGCAGCCTGAGACTGTGTCCTCTTCTTCTGGTACTGGCTGGCTGGGAGAAGAGACCAACATCTGCCTGTCTACAACCTCCCTTCAGGTAGTTGTAGAGAGTGATAAGGTCACCCCTGAGTCTCCTCTTCTCTAGGCTGAGCAACCCCAGCACCCTCAGTCTTTCCTCATAGGGCTTGTGTTCCAATCCCCTCACCAACTTTGTTGCACTTCTCTGGACTCGTTCCAGCAAGTCAACATCCTTCCTAAACTGAGGGGCCCAGAACTGGACACAGTACTTGAGGTGTGGCCTAACCAGTGCAGTGTACAGGGGCAGAATGACCTCCCTGCTCCTGCTGGCCACACTGTTCCTGATGCAGGCCAGGATGCCATTGGCCCTCTTGGCTGCCTGGGCACACTGCAGGTTCATGTTCAGCCTACCATCGACCAGTACCCCCAGGTCCCTCTCAGCCTGGCTGCTCTCCAGCCACTCTGACCCCAGCCTGTAGCACTGCATGGGGTTGTTGTGGCCAATGTGCAGAACTCGGCACTTGGATGTGTTAAATCTCATGCCATTGGACTCTGCCCATCTATCCAGCCTGTCAAGGTCCCTCTGCAGAGCCTCTCTACCCTCCAGCAGATCAACTCTTGCCCCCAGCTTGGTGTCGTCTGCAAATTTACTGATGATGGACTCAATGCCCTCATCCAGATCATCAATAAAGATGTTAAAGAGGATAGGGCCCAGCACTGATCCTTGGGGCACACCACTAGTGACAGGCCACCAGCTGGATGTGGCACCATTCACCACCACTCTCTGGGCTCGGCCATCCAGCCAGTTCCTAACCCATCGCAGTGTGCTCCTGTCCAAGACATGGGCTGACAGCTTGGCCAGCAGTTTGCTATGGGGGACGGTGTCAAAGGCCTTGCTGAGGTCCAGGTAGACTACATCCACAGGCCTCCCCACATCCACCAGGTGGGTCACCTGATCATAGAAGGAGATCAGGTTGGTCAGGCAGGACCTGCCCTTCCTAAATCCATGTTGGCTGAGCCTGATCCCTTGGCCATCCTCTAAGTGCTGTGTTAATGCACTCAGACCAGTTCCATGATCTTGCCTGGCACTGAGGTCAGGCTGACAGGCCTAGGATTCTCTGGCTCATCCAACCGGCCCTTCTTGTGGATGGGCACCACGTTGGCCAGCTTTCAGTCCTCTGGGACCTCTCCAGTGAGCCAGGACTGCTGGAAAATTATGGAGAGTGGCTTGGCCAGCTCCTCTGCCAGCTCTCTCAGCACCCTAGGATGGATGCTGTCTGGTCCCATGGTCTTGTGGGGATCCAAGCTGCTAAGGAGAGTTCCAACCACCCCCTCATGGAACATAGGGAAACTGTGCAGCTCCCTGACTCCTTCTGCCAGCTCTGCAGGCCAGCTGTCAGGAAGACGTTCTGTCCTTCTATTAAAAATTGAGGCAAAGAAGGTGTTAAGTATCTCTGCCTTTTCCTCATCCTTTGTTACAATGTTCCCCTCCGTGTCCACCAAGGAATGGAGGTTGTCCTTTCCCTTCCTCTTACTATTAATGTATTTATAGAAGGACTTTTTGTTGTCCTTCACAGTAGAGGCCAGTTGAAGGTCCAAGTGTGCTTTTGCTTCCCTAATTTTCTTCCTACAACACCTCACAACATCCTTAAACATTCTGTGGGTTGCCTCCCCTCTCTTCCAAAGGTGATGCACCCTCTTTTTTTCCCTCAGTTCCATTAAAAGTTCATGAACCATCCGGGCTGGCTGTCTGCCCCGGCGGCTCATCTTCCGGCACATTGTTGTATTGTTTTGTTTAGGATGGAAGTGTAGAAAAACACAATTCATTGGAAAACTGACCTTCTGAGCAAAGCATATCATATGACACAGAAAGGATTCCTGATAAAGACAATGAAAATAAATATAGTTATTATATAGAGAAATTATGATAACACTTTACACATTCTGCCATTCCTGTCACTGTTCCTGTCACTGATTCTGGCTGGGATAGAGTTTACTGGGGTTTTACTCCTTCCTTCCTTCCTTCCTTCCTTCCTTCCTTCCTTCCTTCCTTCCTTCCTTCCTTCCTTCCTTCCTTCCTTCCTTCCTTCCTTCCTTCCTTCCTTCCTTCCTTCCTTCCTTCCTTCCTTCCTTCCTTCCTTCCTTCCTTCCTTCCTTCCTTCCTTCCTTCCTTCCTTCCTTCCTTCCTTCCTTCCTTCCTTCCTTCCTTCCTTCCTTCCTTCCTCTCCCTCCCTCCCTCCCTCCCTCCCTCTCTTTCCTTTCTTTATTTCTTCATCTCTTCCTTCTTTCCTTTCTTTCTTAAGTTGTTCCTTCCTTCCTTCCTTCCTTTCAAATTTCTTCCTTCCCTCCTTACATATTCTTCCTTCCAAATTCTTTCCAAATACCTTCCTTCTGTATTCCTTCCTTCCAATTTTCTTTCTTCCCTTTTTCCTTCTTTCTTATTTCTTTCTTTCTGAATTCCTTCCTTCCAAATTCCTTCATTTGAAATTCCTTCCATTTGAATTTTTTCCTTCCAAATCCCCTCCTTCTGCATTCCTTCCCAAATATTTCAAATTAACCCATGTTAATATGCCCTGTTGTTTGTACCATTTATTGACTGTCTAGTTTTTTCAGAACACACTAAAATGATTTTGTGAATTAAATTTTTTTATGGTGGTGAATTTTAAATTTGTCAATTGATCCTTATTTTGTTTGTGATATGAGATATCCTTACAGTAAAACTTCTAGATTTTGTAGTTTCTTCCTCATGAATCTAAAGTTTGATTTCCATCTGTATCATATCTTGAGCCTTGTCTCTGTTGAAATGCTCCTTTCATTTTCTTATGTCTTTCAGAGTCACTGTGTCTGGTTGTTTGGATATGATAGTCAGAGCCTAAATGTCAACAGCTTTTATTCTTGTTCTGATGCCTGAAATTTGGAAATAAAACATAATTTCTTTGGAGGGATGTCATACAGAAAGGTGTAAGGATTAAACAAATCTCACACTAGATCCATTCTGAAGATATTACTGCTCTGAATGCCATAAAAGGTAACCTTGATTCTGCTGTCCACATGAAGGCATCCCTTCTGTTTATCCATTCACCGTTAGAAGGTACCTGCGATGGGAAGTTAAAACACCTTTCAATGCCATGTCCTATTACCTGTTAATTGCTTGCTGCCAGCAAACTCAAGGTTTATTACAAGGACAAAAATAACATGATTGCTGTAAGAACTACATGTTTTCTGTCGGGATGTGGGCTTGAAGGGTTTAGTCTGCCTGAATTATTTTATGCTTGTGAAAGTTAAGCAGATGAGAAACAAATTAAATAAGATCACAGAATTTACATTATACCTCTTCCCCTTCTTGTGTCCCTACCCAGTCTTTTAGCTGAGTGGATGAATTCCTTCATTCCTTTCTTTTTATTTTTTCAATTTGTTAAGATGCTGAAATCTACTTTGTGTGATTTGTGGAGGAACTGGCAGTGATTAGTTTCACAGTGCATGAAAATTCCTCAGGTTCAGAGGGATGTCCAATCTGTTACATGGTGAGCTGTTGACTGGATGAGAACATGAGCAGCTCGAAGCCATAAGGAGGTTGTGTTGAGTTATTAAACACTTGTGGTAAAGCTGCTTATTGTTAATTCCCCAATGTCCTGCTGAAGTGATCAGCTAAAACCAGATCAGATTAGATCAAAGAGCCTGGGAACCAGCCTTTCAAGCGGATTCCTTTAATCAATAAAGAGAGCCTCCAAAGAGAAAGAAGCAGTACCAGGATCCCAAGAGATTAGAACAGGGTAAATAAGAAACAATAGATTATTTCCCTATGCAATTCTGTAAGACAAAGCATGATTTTGTGGGTGTATATGTATATGTGTGTGAAAATTATTGTAATCAACCCTGCCAAAAAGGATATACATGCTCCCTTAAAACTTCATTGTCTAGCATATAGTTTAAGCCCACGTATTTTGTGATACAGTAATACTTTAGAAGTCAAGAGATTGTAAAAGTATTATTAAAGCAATCAGTACCATGAAATAGCTACTGTGAAAAAAAACGACTATTAAGAGTGTTTCAGCAGAAGCAGTTTTTGCTTTAATGACTTCCTAAGAATAGGGGATTCTGGGGTTAATCTGAAGTTTCTGATGTTTCTTTCAACTAAGAGAGAACCAATAACAACAAAATCCCACCCACCTACCAATATAGTCTCAAGAGTGGAATGTAATAAATTAATAACACTGTTACTAATAGTCAATTAATAACAAGGTATTTACTTAATAAAAATTAATGTGACTAAGTAATTAATACATTAATGAATAATTTTTTTTAACTACAGTTCACAAATTAAATATTCTGGATTGTACATTGTTATAATATGTGTAATTACAGAATAACAGTTGCTGCTGTTAATGTTTATACAGTAAAGACACTGATTTGTACTTACAGAACCTTGCTAAACCTATACTAAAAGCTAGCAGCTTTTAGTAAATTATTTGAAAGTTAACCCACAAAATAAGGGAAAAATAAAAGAGAAAACAAAACCTGACAAGTCAGTTGTTGTTTCATGTGAAGCCATTATATAAGTGCTTTCTGTTTCTAGAGCAGAATTTGGCCCAAAATAATTTGGAAAGAGAGACACACTTCCTTCAATGATTGTTAGCCCTAATAGCATCATAAAAACATTACATCTATTTTTATATGTTATACTTTATATTGAGAGTTATATCAGAATATGTATAAATAAATTCCATCTCTAAAATGTAATTTTCAATCATGATAGGTTGATGCCTTCAGGCCCTAAACACCTTTACAAATTGTTAATTACTATGGGATGCTTTAACACTAATTTCCAAATAGCATGCATGGATAAAATGACTGCAATATAATTTGACATATTATTAGTGATGATTATTGTCATAAATAAATTAGATTGAATGGAAAAGAACCTTCATCCTTAGCATGTTTTAACTCTCAGAATTAATGTGATTTGGTGAACACATATAAATAAATGTTTGATGAGTCCCGGCTGACTGCAGGGCCTGCTGGTGCTGAAGTGTATCAATTTCATGCAAATGCTGAATTCCTTAAGCATTCAGTGATAATCATGCTTGATTTGGCAAGACTTTCTCATAGTATTTTAGGACCTTAATTTTCTGTGAAGTTCTGTCAAGTGTTCATCAACATCCACTTATCTCCGCATCTTAACCTGGCAATCAGTCCAAAGGTTGACTACCAATGCTGTTGCCAGTTCCAGACCATTAATATTCTCACTACATGACTGTCCATGGAGAGAAGCCAATCAATGGCTGATTAACATTCAGGTCACATGATGCCCAAGGAGAGTAAATGAGTTACACAGTAAGACATCAAGCAAATTTTCATCTTGAAAGAGTGATTGCTTTTTCTGCTGCTGTGATGTTTGTCAAATTTGCTCTACCCTTGTCCAATTAAGCTTCATGAACTGAATGACTAATGAATAGATTGGAGCACTGTGCTGGTGTGACAACTATGAGAAGTACCACTGAATAAAAACTGCTAAAAAATAAAATAATGATTAAAAAAATCCACAATGATTGAAAAATCGCATCTGGATAACAAGCATAATTGCCTTCAAATTTCAGATGATCTTTAGAAGTCTCTAGTGAAAAAAATAAATTATAACGATGTAAAGGATATTTGCTTTTTTATGTCTAAATAACCATTTTCCTGTAATAAAATTATTTTTTAGATTTTAAGCAAATGTGCATTACCTGGATTATTACCAGAAAATCTGCTAGTGAACTTTTGCAGGCTGCTGTACACACACTGGTGACAGAAGATCCAACCTTAAAGCATCAGCCAGCATGAATAAAACAACTCTCTACTTTATGAAACTGGGTAGAAAAAAAGAGAGAAATTAAGATATTTAACAAATGAAGTGGTGGACTTTAGAAGGAAGTAGCTTTACATGGTATTGATTTAAATACTGGGTGACATACTTAAATGACATAACTTGTCATAACTCCATTTGCATCATTTGAGAAGCTGATCCGGTATGCACTGATTATTTTATTTTATTCATTTTATGTCCCTGCTATATATTACTTGATAAATAAAAATTCCTCCAGGGAAAAAACCCAAATGGAATAAAATCCTGCTTAGAAGAAAGCTTTTAAAATGGATATCAGAAACTACATTTTGGGATGTCATTGAAAGTCTATTATTCAGAAAGTCAATTTCATGTTAGTGCTTGTACTGTACTAAATTCTGTTGACATGTTTAGAGTAGAGACCCTATGACTAATAAGGCTTTCATCCAGCCACTGGAAGGAGTTACAGCCACCTAATGGATTAGTGAAGATATGAAAGTGTCAGATCCTACTTATTAAGTTCTAGCATGAAATTAGTTAAATTCCCAAGGCATTATGAAGCAATATATTCAAGTTAGCTTAATAAGGGTGCTGGAGTATGCCAATTAACTGGCAGACTGAAATAAACAGTAGTTGGAGGCATATGACAGTGTTTATATCTGCAAAGTTAGTAACATTTTAAATAGGACTTCTTGGTGCAGCAGCTCAAGGTGCTGTAAGGAGACAAGATGTGGAATATATATTCAAAGTCCATAAGCCAGTTCTTGGTGCTGCTAGTCAAGGATGGAGACATCAAATATAGAAACAATGAATATTTGAGAGTCAGCGAAAAGGAAGACAATAAGGTAGGGGGGCTATGGTCAGTGAAAGAAGAAGTGTGAGTCAGGTGGATATTGGTGTTGGAAGCAACCTGTGGTAAGTGATTTGGCAAAGTGCCTGCCTTTAAGGCATCACCACAAAAGCACATGATGCAAGAGACTAGATACAGGAGGAGGCAAAGTGCAAAATGGAAGAATACACTTAAATAGCTATATGTCATACTGTTTGTTTAAAATATTGTTCATGGTAACACAGAGCAGTAACTTCAGAGGTCAGCACTGTCTCTACATGAAATATTATCTGTTAGATTACTGGATTACTTGTCCTTGCTACAGCCATGCCACAGAGACTTCACAGGTTTTAAACTATTAGCTACTCAAGCATTAAAAGAACAAGAAATGGTTAATATTACTACAAGTGACACCACTTGCTGACACCTTTAAATCAACAGTGGAGAAGGTGTCTAACTTTCTGTCAGTCACACTAGGTGGTTATGAATAAAAGAAATTTTTTTTCTGCATAACTTTGCATAATTAATAGTTTTTCTTGCAAACTATTGTTTGCCTTGATTGTTGTTTCAACAGCTGTTTTCATTATATTGTAAAGCTCTTTGTGCCTAATCCTTTGGGCTGCACTATTGATAAGAAGCACATGCTGGAATTAGCTTTAGAGGAATGAAGTCCCTGCCAAGCTGGAAAGCAGTCATGAAGTTACTTGAGAAATAAGACCCTACAGTGGCACTGGTTGTGTAGCTAATCCATAATTTTTTTCAAAAGGACTTTGCTCTGCACTCGCATGGCTAAACTGACCTATTGATGCCTTTATTTACTGAGTGGTTGTCCATGAAAGGTCTCCATGCTGGATCCAAACTGTAATCAAAGCCTCCATCAGCACCAGAGCCCTGATGACACAAATGGCCAAGCTTTTGATGAGGCTGGCTGGCTTCCAGCCACACCATTTTGAAGATACAAAGAGGCTGTGTTGTGATGTGGAATTCATTTTCTTGTTTACTTCCTACAGAAACAAGAGCATAATCAGCACTCCGTGCATCACATCAGAGCACTGAGTTGTTGACAGGGGCTTGGAGAGTCTTGCCAGTTTTCCACACGAAGCACTGGCTTTCTTCTAATGCACTCCCCACTGTCTGTGGCCCTGCCAATTGTAGCGTATCAGAGCAGCCATTGAGATAATGACCGTGAGTCTCATGATACACTTTGATGAAGTGTAACATTTTTTAAAGGATTTTTGTCTGTGCCAAAAAGATAGAGACAGCTGACTAAAAATCACCCCATCAAAATCAAGGCTGATGAACAGCAGGCAAAGTCACGTACACCGAAAAAAGCGAGGAGAATTAACAGCCAAAGACACTCAGTGACTATGTGTACTGAAGATTCCTTTATTTTGCTTTTAAATGATACTTTGTTTCAAATGAATGCATGTAAATTTGCCAAGAGAATTATTTATTTATTTATTTTTAATCATAAAATGATTCAGCATTTCCTTTTCATAATGTTAAATAAATACCTATAATATGCAGGTAGATTTTATTTCCTAACAGTAATTTTTGCAACCTTGTAAAGTACTGTTTTGGAACAGCCAGGACTTAAGTATCTTCTCCACGACATTTAAATTATTTAGTGCAAACTGTCTGAATCAACTTAGACTATTGTAAAGCAACAGGGTACGTGTTTTCCACACACACCACAAGGAAAATAAAAAGTTGGAGAGCCACTTAAACTTTTACCTGGCTTACAGCAGTAGTGCCATGTTTTTCCTAACAGGAAATTCATTGATAGCAATGGATTAATTGATGCACAACAGTGCTAAGGAACATGGGTTTGGAGGTTAGAGAAAAACTACAGAATTTCATGAGCTGGTCATTTACTATAGATCTAGACTACCCCACCATACTGATGGAAGTATGGTTAGGAACTCTTTGAGCTACATCAATCTGAATTGGAATTTTTCCAGTGTATCACAGTTACATAAACACCTGTGCCAAATATCTTTGAGCTGAATTAATGGCAGAAGAGTGCAGGGAGAAAGAAAGGAGAGAAATGGATCAGGAAAAGGAAAGCTGTTTTCGGTAGCCTTCAATATATTCTGTTTGCAGAAAGTTGTTTCAGGAGTCTATATTTGAGACTATCTTTACTGTAGCCAGTACAAGAGTTCATGTATTTCTTTTTTCTGTCTCCTCAGTACTGGAAAAAAATGGAACAAAAATTACTGGGTTTCATGTAGTTTGTGCACCGCAAAACCATGCTAAATTTCTCATTTTGTCACTCTCCCTCCCAACAAATAGGAAGCAGCTCTGATTTGCCAAGTAGTGGCACAGACCTGATCAACAGACTTCAGAATCTTTGCATGTCTTTGAATTAATTTAAAGAAACCAGGCATTCATATCTGTATCTCCATTTCTAAGCAGGGCTTATGTTGCGTTCTATGTAAGGATATGTGCTATTCTCTTCCATGACCACACAGAATCATAGATATTTTGGACTGAAAGGGACCTTTAAAGGACATCTAGTCTACACTTCCTGAAGTGATCAGCAAGATTTTTAACCAGACCAGATTGTTTGGAGCCCTATCCCACCTGGCCTTCAGTGTGTACAGGGATGAAGCATCTGCCACATCCCTGGGCAACCACATTCCAGTGTTTCACACCCCTCACAGTAAAAAAAAAGTCTTCTTTCTGTCTAATCTAAACCTCCCCAGAACCCTTTGTTCTATTGCAACAGATCCTACTAAATTATCTGTTCTTATCTCTCTTATAAGTGTCCTATAAGTATTAAAACACAGCAATATACCCTTCCTCAGGCTGATTAACCCCAACTCTCTCAGCCTTTTCTCACAGGAGAGATTTTTCATCTGTCTGATTATTTTTAGGGCCACCTCTGGACCTGTTTCAAAAATTCGTCACTTTCCAGTACTGAGGACTCCAGACCTGGACCCCGTACTCAAGATAGAATCTTACCAGAGCAGAGGGCCACAATCACCTCCCCTGATTTACTCCTGACACTTCTGATGCAGCACAGTATATGTTTGGCCTTCTAGGCTGCAAGGACACATTGCTTTTCATCCACTGCTAAGTTTTCTCCACAGATTTGCTCTCCAACCCATATTTCCCCCAGCTTGTATTGATTCCAATGGCTGCCCCAGGCCAGGTGCAGAACTTTGCAGTGTGCCTTGTTGAACCTCACAGGGATCACACTCACCCCACTCTTAAGCTTTTCAAGATGCCTCTGGATGGCATCTATGATGGGTTGAGATTTCCCCCCAACATTAACTTTGCCAGACTAACTCAGTTGGAAGCAAATGGAAGCTGTATTTACAAGAACAACTACACTCTACAATGGAATGATATTACTAGGTACAAAATACACAGTATTTTACAATATTTACAGATACTTACAATTAACAAACAACACAAAACTCACCGTGGTCAGAGACCAGGGAAACTGTCCCTCTGCACGCCGCCGCTCCCAATTCCCTCATCTAAAGGGTAGAAAGGAGCAGGGACAAACCAGCAGTTAGACTTCACCAAAATAATGCAGAAGACGACAGGAGAAGCAGGTTAATCTCTCCCCAGGCAAGTGTGCAGAGAAGAGAAGCCCCCAGAATGTTTTTGTACAAGCAGTCTTATAGCAGACATTTCTCTAATGTAATTCTTTAGAATTATCTTCAGTTTTCCTTTTTACACCCAATAGTGATTTATTTACATTTTTCTAATTTTCTGCTCAAAATCTGTAACTAAATTTTAAAGGCATAGCCTAAAACCACCACAGTCCGCAGTGCTACAGGCTGGGATCAGAGTGGCTGGAGAGCAGCCAGGCAGAAGGGGACCTGGGGGTACTAGTTGACAGTGGGCTGAACATGGCCTCTCAGTTTAGGAAGGATGTTGATTGCTGGAGCATGTCCAGAGAAGGGCAACAAAGTTGGTGAGGGACTTGGAACACAAGCCCTACGAGGAGAGACTGAGGGAGCTGCAGTTGTTTAGCCTGGAGAAAAGGAGACTCAGGGGTGACTTTATTGCTCTCTACAACTGCCTTAAGGGAGGTTGTAGACAGACAGAGGTTGATCTCTTCTCCCAGGCACCCATCACCAGAACAAGAGGACACAGTCCCAGGCTGTGCCAGGGGAGGTTTAGGCTGGAGGTTAGGAGGAAGTTTTACACAGAGAAAGTGATTGCCCATTGGAATGGGCTGCCCGAGTAGGTGGTGGAGTTGCCATCATTGAAGGTGTTTAGGAGGAGACTTGATAAGGTGCTTGGTTGCATGGTTTAGTTGATTAGGTGGTGTTGGATGATAGGTTGGACACGATAATCTGGAAGGTCTCTTCCAACCTGGTCTATTCTATTCTATTCTATTCTATTCTATTCTATTCTATTCTATTCTATTCTATTCTATTCTATTCTATTCTATTCTATTCTATTCTATTCTATTCTATTCTATTCTATTCCATGAGCCAGCAGTGTGTCCAGGTAGCCAAGAAAGCCAATGGCATTCTGGCCTGTATCAGGAACAGTGTGGGCAGCAGGAGCAGGGAGGTCATTCTGCCCTTGTACACCACCCTGGTTAGGCCACACCTTGAGTCCCATGTCCAGTTCTGTGCCCTCAGTTTAGGAAAGATGTGGAGTTGCTGGAACATGTCCAGAGAAGGGCAACAAAACTGGGGAGGGGTTGGGAGCAGAAGTCCTATGAGGAGAGGCTGAGGGGGCTGGGGTTGCTTATCCTGGAGAAGAGGAGGCTCTGGGGAGATCTTATTGCTCTCTACAACTACCTTAAGAGAGGTTGTAGCCAGGTGGGGGCTGGTCTCTTCTCCCAGGCAACCAGCACCAGAACAAGAGGACACAGTCTCAAGCTGTGCCAGGGGAGGTTTAGACTGGATGTTAGGAAGAAATTCTTCATAGACAGAGTGATTGCCCATTGGAATGGGCAGCCCAGGGAGGTGGTGAAGTTGCCATCACTGGAGGTGTTTACGAGGATACTTGATGGGGTACTTGGTGCCATGGTTTAGTTGATTAGATGGTGTTGGGTGATGGGTTGGACATAATGATCTTGAAGGTCTCTTCCAACCTGGTCTATTCTATTCTATTCTATTCTATTCTATTCTATTCTATTCTATTCTATTCTATTCCATTCCATTCCATTCCAGTCGAGTTGAGCCTAGTCTAGTCCAGTCTATTCAACTCTATTCCATTCCATTCCATTCCATTCCATTCCATTCCATTCCATTCCATTCCATTCCATTCCAACAATACTATTGGCTGCTAATACTATCCATCTAATCTAAAACAATATCTACAAATATGAGTAAATAAAGCTCGTGGTCCATTCCAGCTGTGACCGTTTCTTGGGGATAGTGGGATTTTGGAGACTGCACATTCCTGGATACAGTCAGAATGTGAAACCTCTGTATGATGTGACTTGAAAGAGAAACAGTTTCCACTGGGGACCTGAACAACAAGCAGCTTTTGACCAGATAAAGCAAGAGGTAATTCAAGCAGTGGGTCTGGGACCTATCCGAGATGGTCCAGACATTAAGAACATTTTGTATACGGCTGCAAGTGACAATGGTGCAACCTGGTGCTTGTGGCAAAAAGCTCCAGGTGAGACACGTGGACGACCTCTTGGTTTCTGGAGTCGAGGTTACAGAGGTTCAGAGGCTAGTTATACTCCAACAGAAAAAGAGAGTCTTTCTGCCTATGAAAGAGTAAAAGCAGCTTCTGAAGTGATTGGAACTGAATCACAACTTCTCTTAGTTCACAGATTACCAGTTTTGAATTGGATGTTCAAAGGGAAAGGCTCCACACCACATCATGCCACAGACTCAACATGGTCTAAGTGGATGGCTCTGATAACGCAGAGAGCTTGAATGGGAAATTTTGAAAGGCCTGGTCTAGTGGAGTTGATCTCAAGTTGGCCTGAGGATACCAACTGTGCTAAACCTCAGAGGAGAAAGTAACTCGTGCTGAGGAAGCTCCTCCTTACAATGACCTCTCTGACGATGAAAAGAAATATGCTTTGTTCACAGACAGTTCCTGTCGTCTTGTTGGAAACAAGCGAAGGTGGAAGTCTGCAGTGTGGAGTCCAACACGCCAAGTTGCAGAGGTGAAAAATGGAGAAGGAGAATCCAGTCAGTTCGCAGAAGTAAAAGCTGTCCAGCTAGCTCTCGACGTAGCTGAACGTGAGAGATGGCCAAAGCTTTATCTCTACACCGACTCATGGATGGTAACCAATGCTCTATGGGGTTGGCTAAAGAACTGGAAGAAGAGTGGTTGGCAGAGAAAAGGAAAACCCATTTGGGCAGCTGACCTATGGCAGGACATTACTGATCGAATCGAGAGACTTCCAGTGAAAGTGAGACACATCGATGCTCACATTCCTAAGAGCAAAGCTACTGAGGAACAGCAACACAACCATCAGGCAGATCTAGCTGCAAGAGTTTCTCAAGTAGACATGGACTCTAATCTTGATCTCGACTGGAAACACCGAGGTGAGATATTCTTAGCTCAGCAAGCTCACGATTCATCAGGACATCAAGGCAGAGATGCAACATACCAGTGGGCTCGTGACAGATCCATAGACATTTCCATGGATGCTATCACACAAGTAATCCATGATTGTGACATTTGTGCTGCTATTGAGCAGGCAAAGTGAATTAAGCCCTTGCGGTATGGTGACTGATGGTCCAAGTACAAGTATGGTGAAGCTTGGCAGATTGACTACAGCACTCTATCATGTTCTCCTTCTGGTAAGCAATACGTGCTTACTATGGTAGAGGCAAACACTGGATGGTAGGAAACTTATCCAGTTCCACACACAACTGCACGCAACACCATTCTCGGTTTGGAGAGACAAATCCTGTGGAGACACGGAACTCCAGAGAGGATTGAGTCAGACAACGGAACTAATTTCAAAAACAACCTTGTCAAGAACTGAGCAAAAGAGCATGGTATTGAGTGGATATTCCACATTCCTTACTCTGCACCAGCTGCAAGGAAGATTGAATGCCACAACGGTTTGTTGAAGACCACTCTTAAAGCCATGGGGGGATGGATCTTTGAAAAACTGGGAAAAAAATTTAGCACAAGCAACCTGGCTGGTAAACAGTAGAGGTTCAGTGAACCAAGGTGGAGCTGCACATTCAGATCTGCTACACAAAGCAGAAGGTGATAGAGTTCCTGTTGTTAAAGAAAAGAATCTGTTAGGTAAAACTGTTTGGATATTTTCACCCTCAGGAGAGGCTAAACCTGTCCAAGGTGTGGTTTCAGCTGAAGGTCTGGGTCACACTTATTGGGTAATGCAAGAGAATGGTGAAATTCAGTGTATACCACAAAGAAATTTAACTTTAGCTGAAAGAGTTTAATTTCAAACTATTGTGCAGCTAATCGTGTCCAAAGGAAGAATCTATGAGGAATCTACGGTGCACGAACCCGGAGAACCCTGAGAGCCCTGAGTCAACTCAGAGACCCTGAGAATCCCTGGTTTCCTTTTCTTCGCTTTGTCTGCAAAGAGATAAACTGTTTTCCATTTTTCTCATTTCTTGATTTTATTGGACTTCTGAATCATCCACATCTGAGTATAGCCGGAATGGACTATGAACTTTACTTACAAACTGTAAATATTGTTTTCGATTGGATGGACAGTATGAATAGCCAATGAAATTGTTTAGAAGGGGTGGACTGTGACCATTTGAGGCTGTGCCTTTAAGAAAGAGACAGTGCTGGGACACTATGGCTGAATGTTTTGGCATATTAACGAAAATAATCAGATATTCTAAACTAATTTCATTGGTGGATTGGCAAAAAGGCAGTTTTAAGCTTAGGTGCAGATGGAACTTTTCTCAGTTCGCTCCTTTCCCTCTCTCTTTCCAGCTCGTCTGCTTCTGGGCTCCCTGCCAGACTGACCTTGGACAGATAAGCAACTAAGGCCTACTAATATACTTTGCTTTAATTAATAACTGCTCTTTTTCTCTCTTTCTAACCCTCCTTGGGGAAAAAAGGGAGAGAAGGGGGTAAAGGGGGTAACCCTCCTCCAGAGGAGGGAATTTCATTCCTGTATTATTTTTTCTTTTTTACTTTGCTGTATATTTCTGTGTATGTATTGTAAATACTATAAATTGTGTATATATCCTGCATTCCCCAAAATTGCTTGTAAATATAGCATTTTCCCTTTTGCTTCTCCAACTGGCTAGCTGTGGTTTTTTTCCTTCCTCTTTGTGGGGGGAGAAGGCTGAGCCCTTCCCTCAAAACCACCACACCGGCTATCTCGGATGTAGATGATTCAAAAGGTCAAAAAACAGGAAAAAAGAAAACAGATTGTCTCCTTGCGGATTAGACAAACTAAAATAACAGGGACTCACAGTGGACCCAGGTCTCTCAGGGTTCTCAGGGTTCTCCGGGTTTTGGGTTATTGCACCGTAGATTCCTTATGGATTCTTCTTTTGGGCACCATGTTGTATCCATAGAACACACTAAATTTAAATTCTCTCAGCCAAAGTTGGATTTTATTCTGGAACACACTGAATTTCACCATTCTCTTGCATCACCCAATAAAGTGTGACCAGGACCTTCAGCTGAAACCACCCCTTGGACAGGTTTGGCCTCTCCTGAAGGAGAAAATACCCAAACAGTTTTCCCCAACAGATTCTTTTCTCTGACAACAGGAACTCTATCACATTCTACCCTTCATAACAAATCTTAGTGTACAGGCCCAGCTTGATTCACTGAACCTCTACTATTTACCAGCCAGGTTGCTTCTGCTGCATGCTTCTCCCAGTTTTTCAAAGATCCACCCCACCATGGCTTTCAGAGTGGTCTTCAGCAAACCATTGTAGCATTCAATCTTCCCTGAAGCTGGTGCAGAGTAAGGAATGTGGAATATGCACTCGATGCCGTGCTCTTTGGTCCAGTTTTTCACAAAATTGTTTTTGAAATGAGTTTCATTGTCTGACTCAATCCTCTCTGGAGTTCCGTGTCTCCACAGGATTTGTCTCTCCAGACCAAGAATGGTGTTGCGTGCAGTTTCATGTGGAACTGGATAAGTTTCCAACCATCCAGTGTTTGCCTCTACCATAGTAAGCACATATTGCTTACCAGATCGAGAACAAGGTAGAGTGATGTAGTCAATCTGTCAGACCACACCATACCTGTACTTGGACCCTCAGTCACCATACCCCAAGGGCTTAATTCACTTTGCCTACTTAATAGCAGCCCAAATGTTACAGTCATGGAAGACTTGCATGATAGCATCCGTGGAAACGTCTATGGATCTGTCACGAGCCCATTGGTATGTTGCATCTCTGCCTTGATGTCCTGATGAATCGTGAGCTTGCTGAGCTAAGAACATCTCACCTCAGTGTTTCCAGTCAAGATCAAGATCAGAATCCATGTCTACTTGAGAAACTCTTGCAGCTAGATCTGCCTGATGGTTGTGTTTCTGTTCCTCAGTAGCTTTGCTCTTAGGAATGTGAGCATTGATGAATCTCACTTTCACTGGAATTCTCTCAGTGTAAACAGCAGTATCTTGTCACAGATCAGCAGCCCAAATAGGCTTTCCTTTTCTCTGCTAACCATTCTTTTACCAGTCCTTTAGCCAACTCCACAGTGAATTGCCTACCATCCATGAGTCAGTGTAGAGATAAAGCTTTGGCCATCCTCACATTCAGCTATGTTGAGAGTTAGCTGGACAGCTTTTACCTCTGTGAACTGACTGGATTCTCCTTCTCTGTCCTTTGCCTTGGTAACTCAGTGTATTGGACTCCACACTGCAGGCTTCCATCTACACATTTCCAACAAGAAGGCAGGAATGATCTGTGAACAAAGCATATTTCTTTTCATCATCAGAAAGGTCATTGTAAGGAAGAGCTTCCTCAGCATGAGTTTCATAGTTTCATAGTTACATAGTTTCATTCAGGGTTGGAAGGGACCACAAAGACCATCCAGCTCCAGCCCCCCTGCCATGGGCAGGGAAACCCCACACTACATCAGGCTGGACAGAGCCTCATCCAGCCTGCTCTTAAACACCCCCAGGGACGGGACCTCGACCACCTCCCTGGACAACCCATTCCAGGGTCTCACCACTCTCATGGTGAAGAACCTCCTCCTCACATCTAGCCTGAATCTCCCCACCTCCAGCTTCATTCCATTCCCCCTAGTCCTATCACTACCTGAGATCCTGAGAAGTCCTTCCCCAGCCTTCTTGTAGGCCCCCTTCAGATACTGGAAGGCCACAATGAGGTCACCTCGGAGCCTTCTCTTCTGCAGACTGAACAGCCCCAACTCCTTCAGTCTGTCCTCATAGGGGAGGTGCTCCAGCCCTCTGATCATCCTTGTGGCCCTTCTCTGGACACCTTCCAGCACCTCCACATCCCTCTTGTAATAGGGGCTCCAGAACTGGAGACAGTACTCCAGGTGGGGTCTCACCAGGGCTGAGTAGAGGGGGAGGATCACCTCCCTCGACCTGCTAGCCACACTTCTCCTGATGCAGCCCAGGATCTGATTGGCTTTGCGGGCCGCAAGTGCACATTGAGAGATCATGTTGAGCTTTTTGTCCAACAGCACCCCCAAGTCTCTCTCCTCAGGGCTGCTTTCCAGCCAGTCACTGCCCAGCCTGCATTTGTGCCTGGGATTGCCTCAACCCAGATGCAGGACCCTGCACTTGCTCTTATTGAACTTCATGAGGTTGACTTGTGCCCACCTCTCCAGCCTGTCAAGGTCCCTCTGGATGGCCTCCCTTCCCTCCAGCATGT
Source organism: Melanerpes aurifrons (assembly GCA_011125475.1). Lineage (NCBI taxonomy): Eukaryota > Metazoa > Chordata > Aves > Piciformes > Picidae > Melanerpes > Melanerpes aurifrons. Next base: position 1,969,849 of record WWNC01000105.1, read on the forward strand.
CTGCTGCACCACACAGCTTGGTGTCATCAGCAATTTGCTGAGGGTGCACTCCATGCCACTGTCCATGGCACCCACAAAGATGTTGAACAAGACAGGTCCCAGGACTGATCCCTGAGGGACTCCGCTTGTCACTGGCCTCCACTGGGACATGGAGCCATTGACAGCCACTCTTTGGGTGCGGCCATCCAGCCAGTTCCTTATCCATCTAGTGGTCCACCCATCAAACCCATGTGTCACCAGTTTGGAGACCAGGATGTGGTGCGGGACAGTGTCGAAGGCTTTGCTCAGGTCCAGGTAAATGACATCAGTTGCTCGCCCCTCATCTATTAATTTTGTCACCTGCTCATAGAAGGCAACCAGGTTGGTCAGGCAGGATTTGCCCTTGGCAAAGCCATGCTGACTGTTCCCAATCACCTCTTCACTATTCTTTTGAGCGAGTAGTGACTCCAGGAGGATCTGCTCCATGATCTTTCCATGCACAGAGGTGAGACTGACTGGCCTGGAGTTCCCTGGTTCCTCCTTCTTACCCTTTTTGAAGATGGGGACAATGTTTCCCCTTTTCCAGTTTTGGGGGACTTCCCCAGATTGCCATGACTTTTGAAATATAATAGAGAGGAGTTTAGCAACCTCATCTGCCAGTTCTCTCAGTACCCGTGGGTGTATCCCGTCGGGTCCCATGGACTTGAACACTTTTAGGTTCTTCAGATGATCACGAACCTGACCTGCACTTACAATGGGCAGTTCTTCCTCCCGTCCCTGGCTTTGACTTCCATAACATCAGGAGTGTGGCTAGAGGCCCTTGCAGTGAAGACTGAGGTAAAGAAGTTATTAAGTACCTCAGCCTTTTCCTCATCACTTGTGATGTTACTCTCTTCTCTGGAGGTTACTCTCTTCTCTGGAGGTTCTCTACAGGTAGTGCCTTCAGGCCAACTCGTGATCATCTCCACCTGACCAGGTCTTTCAAGATTTCCCATTCAAGCTCTCTGTGATATCAGAGCCATCCACTTGGACCATGTGGCATCTGTGGCATGCTATGGTGAGGAACCTTTACCTGTTGTGGTGGGTTAACACCTCTTTCTGAAAACAAAAGAAGAAAGCAGGGTGGAGGGCTTGCGGGTGCTTTACACTCCCTGAAGGGCGTTTCCTCCCTGGGAAAGCTGAGTCTGTTCCACTCCCCTCTCCCTGCCCAGCTAGGGTATAAAAAGCAGGACATCATCACTGTTGGATCTCCTTTTTGGCTCCTGCCTCTGCTGGATGAGAGCTACTGCAGCTGCCCTCCTGCTCCTCAGCCACGTGGCCGGACCTGATCCTTTTCCCTGCTGCCTCTGCACCTCCTCAGAGAAAGACTGGTTTTGTATTATTCTTTTCTGTCCCACTCCCATCCATTCTTGTTCCTTGCCCTTGTGAACTTTTTTTTCCCTGTTATTGTTATATATATATATATTTTGAAGAAAAAAATTATTTGCCTCTCTACTACTTCCAAGCTGACTCCAGATTGTTGCTTAGTGGATTTGCTCCTTACCCTTTTTTTTTTTTTCCTCCTCTCCCTGTTTGGAGGGAGGAGGTGGGGGTGGGATGGGGAAGAGATTCTCAGCCTTTTCCCCATTTGAGCTTTTAACTCTCAGTTAAGGCTCAAACCACTACAATTTTTGGCGCCCAACGTGGGGCTTGGAAATTAATCTTGTATTGGGAAAGCAATACTTTTTTCTGAAAAAGGAACTAGAAGTAGAAATGGCAATTTTAAAGAACCTGATGGTCCAAGCCTTTGCATGGGCTTTTGGCTGGATCTTTTGGACCCACATCTACAAATTGATAACTTACCATGTGGTGTGGTTAATGATAGAGATGCTGATCAAGTGGATAAAAACTTTACCAAGTAAGTTAGGCATGTATCTCTTGAATTCATTGAATTTCACTGTCAGTGGTAACTTTTCTAACATAGGAAATTTTCCTGAAGCAAGTTATGAAACCAATGGTGTAGATAAAAGTGCCTGTGATGGAAAATTGCTCTATGTTGCAATATGCTCCATATGCCTAAATGTAATCCTTATAGTGGCATTTGCTGGGACCGCGTTGGGTGGAGGACTAGCTAACCCATTAAGAGTTGTTTGGAGGGTGATAACACACTCCTTTGTGCTCTTTAATGACTGGGGGCGTGTCTGCTGTGGCCAGTGTAAGCACTCTGTAAACACAAAGAGGGAGGGGTCGAGTTGTAATGACTGTGCCAGCTCTCAGCCTGAGCCCCAGGCACAAGGGTTTGCCCCACCACCAGCAGTTCCACAGTTGACCCCTGATGCTCCTGCCAATGCAGTCTCTCTAGCACTGGTCACCACACGCAGGAAAAGAAATCAAAAATCATCGCCAAGCACAGATGGTGAGGAAGGAACCTCAGCAGGCCCCAGCACCTCGCAGAACCCATCGGTGGATGAAGATGATTCAGACCAGGAAATAACTGTTACATTGCTGCCCAGAAAGGAACTAAGGCAAACTCGTCTGGACTACGCCAGGAAAGAGGGTGAGCCAATACTAAGCTGGGCCCTGAGATGCTGGGACGAGGGGGTGGACCTGGATAAGAGGGAGGCAAAGTTTTTAGGCTCCCTGACTCGTGATGCTGGTCTGGACAAAGAGTTAGCCAAACTTGATGGAATACACACTCTCTGGGCCCGGATTCTGAACGCCATCAATAGCCAGTACCGCTCAAGAGATGACCTACCCTGGGCCCCAGTTAGATGGACAACTATGGAACAGGGCATTCGGTATTTGAGGCAGATGGCCGTGATGGAAATAATTTATGGGGATGGCCAGCTCCCTTTGGACCCAGATGAGGTGCCCATGAGACGGCCGTTCATAAAGAAACTCACCCAGGGTGCTCCTCAGAAATATGCTCACACATTAGGAGGGATACTCTTGACTGGACAGGATGGAAGTCCTAAAACTGTCAATGAGTTTGCCAATGATTTAAGGGAATATGACGACAGCGTAAATCAGAAACCCCTGATCTCAGCCATAGAAACTATGGCTAAAGACATTGTCAAAGAGATCAAGACCTCCATGTCTGAACTGAAAAAGGGGAGCGATGCCTCCTTTTCCCCTTCTTCTTCAGAATGTGTCCAGGTTTCGGCAATCAGGAACAGGCGACCTTCCCCTAGGAGATGACACCAAGCCAATCAGGGAATGTCAAGGGGGTCTCTGTGGAGGTTCCTCTGTGACCATGGAGAGGACATGGACACCTGGCATGGCCAACCCATCTCTGCCATCTGGAACAGGGTGCGGGAACTGCAAGGTGGGCACCACGCGGACAACTCATCCAGAAGAAGAGCTGCCCCAGTTTCCTGGAGTGGTCCCTCTCGCTCAAGACACCCTTACCCTAGTAACACAGGACCGTGTGACAAGTGTGGACATTGCCGCCAGCATTAGAGGTGCCCTACCTCCAGCCAGGTGGAGGCCAGGGACAACAGAGTATACTGGGATGTGTATGTGAAATGGCCGGGCACTTCAGAAGCCCTGAAGTACCGAGCTCTCGTGGACACAGGGGCCCAATGCACCCTGATACCATCAGGGTACAAAGGGGCCGAGCCCATAAGCATTCAAGGAGTCACAAGGGGCTCACAAGGCCTGACTGTACTGCAAGCTGAGATAAGCCTGACCGGGAACGAATGGGGAAAGCACGACATAGTGACTGGTCCAGATGCCCCTTGCATTCTTGGCATTGACTTTCTGCAGGAGGGATGCTTCAAGGACCCTAGGGAGCACAAGTGGGCGTTTGGGGTGGCAGCTGTGGAGACTGCAGGCAAAGAACAGCTGTCCACCATGCCCGAGCTGTTGGATGACCCCTCCGTAGTGGGCAGCCATAAGGTGCAGGATTTGAAGTTACCTATTGCCTCTGGCATAGTACATTGCAGGCAACACAGGACCAACAGAGACTCTCTGCACCCCATACACCAACTGATTCAATGACTGGAGAGCCAGAGAGTGATCAGCAAGGCTCACTCCCCCTTCAACAGCCCTATATGGCCAGTGCTGAAGGCAAATGGGGAATGGAGACTGACTGTGGACTACTGTGGCCTGAATGAAGTGACTCCTCCCATCAGCGCTGCCGTGCTGGACATGCTGGAGCTCCAGTACGAGCTGGAATCCAAGGCGGCCAAGTGGCATGCCACAATTGACATTGCTAATGCCTTTTTCTCCATTCCCATTGCAGAAGAATGCCGGCCACAGTTTGCTTTCACCTGCAGGGGAGTACAGTGTCAATGGAATTGGCTGCCTCAGGGCTGGGTCCATAGTTCAGCCATCTGCCATGAGGTGATCCAGACTACCTTGGAGAAAAGTGGAGCTCCTGAGCATCTGCAGTTCATCGATGACATCATTGTATGGGGTGAGACAGCAGAGGAAGTTTACCAGAAGGGTAAGAGGATAATTGACATCCTGCTGGAGGCTGGCTTTGCCATCAAGAGAAGCAAGGTGAAAGGGCCTGCCAGAGACATCCAGTTCGTGGGTGTTCAATGGCAGGATGGCCGTCGCCACATCCCTCAGGAGGTGGTGAACAGGGTAGCCACTATGGTGCAGCCCACGAACAAGAAAGAGACACAGTCGTTTTTGGGGCTTGTGGGCTTCTGGAAAATGCACATTCCCGGATACAGTCAAAATGTGAAGCCTCTCTTCCATGTAAGAAGGAAGAAAAATGATTTTGTGTGAGGACCTGAGCAGCAGGTGGCATTTGACCAGATCAAACGAGAGGTGGTCCATGCTATGGCTCTGGGACCTGTTTGAACTGGGCCAGAGATCAAGAATGTGCTGTCCACTGCAGCTGGTGAGAATGGTCCTACATGGAGCTTGTGACAGAAGGCTCCTGGTGAAAAAAAGGGGCAGGCCCCTAGGTTTCTGGAGTAAGGGGTACAAAGGCTCTGAGGCCAACTACACCGCGACAGAGAAGGAAATCCTAGCTGCCTATGAGGGCGTCCGGGCTGCCTCTGAGGTAATTGGGACTGAGTCACCTCTATTTCTAGCTCCAAGACTTCCAGTCCTGACCTGGATGTTCAAAGGGAGAGGCTCAACCCCACATCATGCCACAGATGGCACCTGGAGGAAGTGGATGGCCCTGATAACTCAGCGAGCTCGGATGGGGAACTTCAAACGCCCTGGCATAGTGGAAATGATCACCAACTGGCCAGAGGGTGCTGACTTTGCAATGCCACCAGAGCAGACAGTGAGCCGTGCTGAGGAGGCTCCCCCATATAACGATCTCCCTGACAACAAGAAGGGCTATGCTCTATTTACAGATGGGTCCTGCTGCCTTGTAGGAAGCAAGCGGAGATGGAAGGCAGCTGTTTGGAGCCCAAAAAGGCAAGTGGCAGAAGCAATGGATGGAGAAGGTGAATCCAGTCAGTACACAGAGGTAAAAGCTGTCCAGCTGGCCCTGGATATAGCAGAATGAGAGAACTGGCCAGTGCTGTACCTCTACACTGACTCCTGGATGGTAGCCAACGCCTTGTGGGGGTGGCTGAAGGAATGGAGGAGGAACGGGTGGCAGAGAAAAGGGAAGCCTGTTTGGGCTGCTGACCTGTGGCAAGACATCGCTGCCCACCTGGAGAGGCTGCCAACCAAGGTACGGCACATCGATGCACACATCCCCAAGAGCAGAGCCACAGAGGAGCACAAGCACAACCACCAAGCAGACCTGGCTGCTAAAATCTCCCAAATAGACTTGGACTGGGAACACAAGGGCATGCTGTTCCTAGCTCGCTGGGCCCATGACACTTCTGGCCACCAAGGGAGAGATGCCACATACCAGTGGGCTCGGGATATATCCGTGGACATCTCTATGGAGGCCGTCGCACAGGTCATCCATGAGTGTGACATCTGTGCTGCCATCAGGCAGGCCAAGCGCATGAAGCCTGTGTGGTATGGGGGGAGATGGTCAAAATATAAATATGGGGAGGCCTGGCAGATAGACTACATCACCCTTCCTCGGTCTCACAGTGGCAAGCAGTACGTACTGACCATGGTGGAGGCAAGTACAGGGTGGCTAGAGACCTATCCAGTTCCTCATGCCACTGCTCGCAACACCATCCTGGGCCTAGAGAGACATCCTGTGGAGGCACGGCACCCCCGGGAGGATTGAATCAGACAATGGAACCCACTTCAGGAACCATCTCATAAGGGACTGGGCAAAGGAACATGGGATTGAGTGGATTTACCACATCCCATACCGTGCACCAGCTGCAGGGAAGGTCGAGCGCTACAATGGCTTGCTAAAGACCACCCTAAAAGCCATGGGGGGTGGAACCCTCAGGAACTGGGAAAAGCACCTAGCTGAAGCCACTTGGTTAGTGAACAGCAGAGGATCTGTGAACTGAGCTGGTCCTGCCCAGTCCCACCTGCTGCAAACAGTGGATGGAGATGAAGTTCCTGTGATTGCTGAGAAGAACCTGCTGGGGAAGTCAGTGTGGGTTTTCCCTGCTGCTGGTGGGGGCAAACCAACCCGAGGGGTGGTCTCGGCTGAGGGGCCTGGTCACACGTACTGGGTTATGTTAGAAACTGGGGACATTGAGTGTATCCCACAGCAGAATGTGACTCTGCCTGAGAGAGGATGAACTCAGAGGAGGCAACACTCATCAATGTAATTATGTGAATAGTTATAATTTGTTCTAAGATTCTCCATCCTAGCTTAATACCAGCCTAGCATCCAGGACTCAGCGTACCCACTGCACACCAACCCAAAGAGCATCATCTCACCTGTACTCGTTCCTGATGTCCCTACAGCAACGGACTGTTCCTGATGTCCCTACAGCAACTGACTGTTCCTGATTTTTTTTTTCCTTTCCCTTTCAAAGACAGACTGATTCCTGATTCTCCTCCACATGCCTGACCTGTTCAAGCGCCACCTACAGTGACCATCACCAGAGAGAGAGAGAGACTGCCCTGGGAGAGAGCGAGCCGGGATAGCAAGAGACTTGCACCAAGGCTTCAAATACCACATGTCAAAATCACATGAAGGGGCTGTGGCAGGAGAGAAGAAGTGGAACAGAGGGGTGGATTGTGGTGGGTTAACGCCTCTTTCTGAAAACAAAAGAAGAAAGCAGGGTGGAGGGCTTGCGTGTACTTTACACTCCCTGAAGGGTGTTTCCCCCCTGGGAAAGCTGAGTCTGTTCCACTCTCCTCTCCCTGCCCAGCTAGGGTATAAAAAGTAGGACATCATCGCTGTTGGATCTCCTTTTTGGCTCCTGCCTCTGCTGGATGAGAGCTACTGCAGCTGCCCTCCTGCTCCTCAGCCACATGGCCGGACCTGATCCTTTTCCCTGCTGCCTCTGCACCTCCTCAGAGAAAGACTGGTTTTGTATTATTCTTTTCTGCCCCCCTCCCATCCATTCTTGTTCTTTGCCCTTGTGAACTTTTTTTCCCTGTTATTGTTATATATATATATATATATATAGAGAGAGAGAGAGAGAGGGTTTTTTCCCTGTTATTGTTATATATATATATATATAGAGAGAGAGAGAGAGAGAGAGAGAGGGTGGGTGAGGTAGTGGGTGAGGTAATCGGTCCCTCTGCAGAGGTAAGAGTAGGGTGCAAGGTAGGGTCAGTTGAGAAGTCAGGAACCCAGCTGAGATGCATGTACACCAATGCACGCAGACTGGGCAACAAGCAAGAGGAGTTGGAGGTCCTAATCCATCAGGGCGACTATGATGTAGTCGCCATCTCAGAAACTTGGTGGGACAGCACCCACGACTGGAGTGCTACAATGGGGGGTTACAGGCTCTTTAGGAGAGACAGGCGAGGGAGAAGAGGAGGAGGGGTGTCTCTGTATATTAGAGAGTCAATCTCTGCCACACAACTTGAGGTGGAAGATGAGGTAGTTGAGAGCCTGTGGGTCAAAATCAGAGGACAACCTAACAAGTCTGACATCCTGATTGGAATCTGTTACAGACCACCCAACCAGGATGAGGCGGCTGATGAGTTGTTCTACAAGCAACTGAGGCTGTCTCAAGATCATCAGATCTTGTCCTTGTTGGTGACTTCAACCTCCCAGATATCTGCTGGGAACTTAATTCAGCAGGGAGGAGGCAGTCCAGAAGATTCCTGGAGCGAATGGAGGACTGCTTCCTGACACAGCTGTTAAGCGAGCCTACCAGGGGACAGGCTCTGCTTGACCTGCTGTTCTGCAATAGGGAAGGGCTGGTGGGAGACGTGATCGTGGGAGGCTGCCTAGGGTGCAGTGACCACGAGATAGTGAAGTTTTCAATATGCAGGGAGATAGGGAGGACCACCAACAGAACCTTCACCTTGGACTTCCGAAGGGCAAACTTCAGCCTATTTAAGAAACTTGACTGCAAAGTCCCCTGGGTACCAGCCCTCATGAACCAAGGGGTTCAGGAGGGTTGGACCTACTTCAAACAGGAGCTCTTGAAGGCACAGGAACTGGAGGTTCCCACGTGCCAAAAGGCAAGCCGGCGGGGAAGGCGACCAGCCTGGATGAGCAAGCAGCTCCTGGAGGATTTAAGGGGGAAGAAGAGGCTGTACCACCTTTGGAAGGAGGGGAAGGCGTCTCGAGGTATGTTCAAGGAAGCTGTTAGATTATGTAGGAATAAAATTAGGGAGGCAAAGGCCCAGCTGGAACTGAAGCTGGCCACCTCAGTCAAAGATAATAAAAAGCATTTTTATAAATATATTAACAATAAGAAGAAGGGCAGGAAGAACCTGCACTCCCTATTGGACCTGGAGGGGAACACGGTGACTGAAGATGAGGAGAAAGCTGAGGTCCTGAACACCTTCTTTGCCTCAATTTTTAACAGCAAGGCAGGAGTTCAGGAGGAGTGGCCTCCGGAGCTGGGTGATGGAGTCGGGGAGCAGTGTAATGCCCCGGAAATCCATGAGGAATTAGTTCGGGACCTGCTGAGCCACTTGGATATTCACAAGTCCATGGGACCGGATGGGATCCATCCTAGGGTGCTGAGAGAGTTGGCAGATGTGCTAGCTAGGCCACTCTCCATCATTTTCCTCCAGTCCTGGCTCACAGGTGAGGTCCCAGATGACTGGAAACTGGCCAATGTGGTCACCATCCACAAGAAGGGTCGGATGGAGGAACCTGGTAACTACAGGCCGGTCAGCCTGACCTCAGTGCCAGGGAAAATGATGGAGCAGATTATCCTGGCGGCAATAATTGCGCACCTGAAGGATGGCCAAGGGCTCAGGTCCAGCCAACATGGATTTAGGAAGGGCAGATCCTGCCTCTCCAACCTGATCTATTTCTATGATCAGGTGACCCGTCTGGTGGATGTGGGGAGGCCTGTGGATGTGGTCTACCTGGACTTCAGCAAGGCCTTTGACACCGTCCCCCACAGCAAACTGCTGACTAAGCTGTCAGCCCGTGGATTGGACCATTACACTCTGTGCTGGGTTAGGAAGTGGCTGGAGGGCCGGGCCCAGAGAGTGGTAGTGAACGGTGCCACATCCAGCTGGAGGCCAGTCACCAGTGGCATCCCCCAGGGATCGGTGCTGGGCCCTGTCCTCTTCAACATATTCATCGATGATCTGGATGAAGGAGTAGAGTCAGTCATCAGCAAGTTTGCAGATGACACAAAGTTAGGGGCAGATGTTAGTCAGTTAGAGGGTAGAAAGGCTCTGCAGAGGGACCTCGACCGACTGGACAGATGGGCAGAGTCCAATGGGATGTCATTCAACAAGTCCAAGTGCCGAGTGCTGCACTTTGGCTACGGCAATCCCATGCAGAGCTATAGGCTGGGGTCGGAGTGGCTGGAGAGTTCCCAAACAGAGAGGAACCTGGGTGTGCTGATCGACAGCCACCTGAATATGAGCCGGCAGTGTGCCCAGGTGGCCAGGAGGGCCAGTGGCATCCTGGCCTGCATTAGGAATAGTGTTGCCAGCAGGAGCAGGGAGGTCATAGTGCCCCTGTACCCTGCTTTGGTTAGGCCGCACCTTGAGTCCTGTGTCCAGTTCTGGGCCCCTCAGTTTAAGAAGGACATCGAAACACTTGAACGTGTCCAGAGAAGGGCAACAAGGCTGGGGAGAGGCCTTGAACACAAGCCCTATGAGGAGAGGCTGAGGGAGCTGGGATTGTTTAGCCTGGAGAAGAGGAGGCTCAGGGGTGACCTCATTGCCCTCTACAACTACCTGAAGGGTGGTTGTAGCCAGGAAAGGGGTTGGTCTCTTCTCCCAGGCAACCAGCACCAGAACAAGAGGACACAGTTTCAAGCTGCACCAGGGGAGGTTTAAACTCAAGGTGAGGAGGAAGTTCTTCACCGAGTGAGTAATTCGTCATTGGAACGGGTTGCCCAAGGAGATGGTTGAGTCATCAACCCTGGAGGCATTCAAGGGGAGATCGGACATGACACTTGGTGCCATGGTCTAGTCACGGGGTCTGCGTTGATAGGTTGGACTCGATGATCCTCGAAGTCCTTTCCAACCTAAGTGATACTGTGATACTCTGATACTGTGATTTTGAAGAAAAAAATTATTTGCCTCTCTACTTCCAAGCTGACTCCAGATTGTTGCTTAGTGGATTTGCTCCTTACCCTTTTTTTTTTTTTTCCTCCTCTCCCTGTTTGGAGGGAGGAGGTGGGGGCGGGGGTGGGGAAGAGATTCTCAGCCTTTTCCCCATTTGAGCTTTTAACTCTCAGTTAAGGCTCAAACCACTACACCTTTGAACATCCAATTCAATCTTGGAGCTAGAAGAAGTTGTGATTCAGTTCCAATTACTTTAGAAGAAGCTTTTACTCCTTCATAGGCAGCTAGAATCTCTTTTTCTATTGGAGTATAATTTGCCTCTGAGTCTCTACAGCCACAACTCCAGAAACCAAGTGGATGTCCACGTGTCTCACCTGGAGGTCTTTGCCATAAGTACTAGGTTGGACCATTGTCACTTGCAGCTGTGTATAGAATGTTCTTGTCATTTGGACCATTTCAGACAGGCCCTAAACGCACTGCTTGGACTAATTCTTGTTTTATCTGGTCAAAGGCTGCTTATTGCTCAGGACCCCACTGGAAACTTTCTCTTTTGAGTCACATCATCAGGTTTCACAATCTGATTGCATCCAGGAATGTGCAGTCTCCAAAATCCCACTGTACCTAAGAAACATGGAGTTTCTTTCTTACTGATGGGATTTACCATGATAGAGACTCTGTTTACCACATCCACTGCAATATGATGGTGACTATCCTGCCACTGCACTCCCAGAAACTGGATTGCTCTGGCAGGTCCCTTCACCTTGTCTCGCTTAGTGGCAAAACCTGCTTTCAAGACAATGTCAATGATTTTGTTACCTTTCTCGAAGACCTCTTCAGCAGTTTTAACCCAGACAATGAAATAAATGTGTTCTGGAGCTCCAACTTTCTCCAGAGCATCATGAATCACTGCATAACAGATGCTTGAGCTGTGAACCCAACCCATGGGCAAAAGAAGGAAAGTATCATTTGGTCAGTGAAATGGCCAGGAGTAGGAGATGTTCCCCCATAATTTCTTGCCACAATTCTTGCCAGAATAGTAGCATAATTAGGAGGAACAAGTTTAATGAACTTTTGGCAAGACCTGTTCCCACAGGACTTTCATCAGGACTCAGAGTGCCATGGTCTCCATACATCACTTCTCTTAGAGCAAACTCTCTCTAACACTTAAGTCCCTCATCCATGGTGTTCCAAGGTTTAGGGTTCTATGGAAGGTCATGTCTGGATGGCTGCCTCATAAGAGCTGTGTGATGGGTTACACCCATCCTGAAAGCAGGTAGGGGGAGGGCTTGTGAGAGCCTTGCTTCCCCTTGAGGGTGTTTCCCCCCTGGGGAACTGAGTTTGTCTGTTCCACTCCCCCTCCCTGTCCACCAAGCCTATAAAAAGAAAGACACTGTAGCCATTTGAGCTCTTTCACTTCTGCCTTGCCTGGACAAGAGGACTGCTGCTGGCTTCCTGCTTCACTGCCATGTGGTCAGGCCTGGTCCTCCTCCTCCCTGCTACATCCACGTCTCTTCAAAGGACTGATTTTGTATACGTATTTTTCCCCATCTATCCTTGTTACTTACCCTTGTGAACCCTTCCTGTTCTTCCTGTTATACATATAGTTTAAAGAAAATTTTCACCTCTTTCCTTGCCTTTTCTCTCAATCAGGAAAGAGGAAGGGACAGGGGAGGGATTCTCAGCCTTGCCCCCCCCATCTGAGCTCTTAAATCCCAGTTAAGGCTCAAACTACCACAAGCTGACAGTAAAAGGCCTGTCCACAGAGAAACCTTACCAAGACTCCTGCCTAGATGCCTATCTATTCCACTATTCTTCGAGACAGTACCAAGCTGCGATGTTGAATTGTCACCTACCACTGAAGCAGGAACTCCTGTCTCATAACATCTTCCTAGCCAGTTCAGAATTGGCTCATTATCTCCTCTAATGGAATCTTTTCTTACATGCTTAATTTCTTGTCTGAGTGCATAATCTGACTATATGTCATCCTCATCATCCTCATCTTGAAGCTGCTGTCCCCATAACCCTGCTGCTACCTTCTGTAGGACCTCTTTAAGTTCAGAAGCACCTCCATTAGATCCTAACCTACCAGGACCCATATCCTGTCCTGTATCTCCACCATCCACTGGTTGCCTCATTAATTCACCTAGATCTCTAAGGCAGACTTTTTCTTCCTCTTCAAAAGGATCCTTTTTAACAGAAAGTCCCTAATCAGCAGAAGGATCTTGTTCAGCATAAGGATCTTGCTGTTCTTCTACCTTACACATGCCCCATTTTTTTTAAAAAAAAGCAATCTACTTACCTTGAGCTGCTTTTAAATTCACAGCAAGATTGGTAGAAGTAAAGCAGAAGGGGTTTGCACAGTAACAACATCTCCAGGCAGTCTTTGGGACCCTGTGTCTGCTGTTGGACTCACTTCTGTTCCCGCTTCTTCTAGTAGGTCGGGAAACCAATTCTCCCACCATGGGAAAAGAGAAAACTCAGACAAATAGATTGCAAAAAATGGTGGACAGTTTAAATGGAAAAAGCAATGAAAGTTTTACAGAGAACCACAGGCACCGTGACAAGAGAGAGAGAGATCCCAAAACATACCCAAGAACATCCCATCCCCACCTGGGGGTACACCCAAACTCCCCAGGGCTCTTTCTCCTCCCAACCCAGCCTTGGGCCTAGCCAGGCCCAAGAGAAGTGGCTCACTCCATTCCTCAGGTAGCAGTGAGGGAAGAAAGAGGCAGAGAGGACCCCCCACTGATGTTTTATAGGGGAGCAGGGCATTATGGGGTGAAATACCTGGCTTCCTGTGCCCACCCACTGGTTTGGACCCCCTAGGGCATGCCTGAACCACCACATGCTACCCCTTATTTTATACCATAATCCCTACACCCAAAACATATCATCAAATTAGAACTCTTGTGATGACATGTCTAGCAGCAGCCCGTGTCTTCACCTGGGTGTTCTTTCACACAGTCTCTCATTCATACTCAAGTATTAGTCCATTCCAGTCCTTCTTCCTCATATGATGGAACCTTCCAGCGACACAGAGTCATTCTTCTGCAGTGTGAATTCTTTGTGGACTCGTTGGACATCCTGGTCACCTGGGAGAACCTCACAACTTCTCAGCCAAGCCTTTATTTGTATCTACATTTACTCAGCAGCTTTTTCCACCCCTGGGGCAAGCCAGTTGGGGCAATGAGGCTCCACAACTGCTTTTTCCATCCCTCCAGGGAGCCACATGCTAAGCCTCTGTAGCAGTTTGGGCTGGGTGCCCCCTACTGTGTTCATATGAAGGACATTTCCTGCATCCTGAAGGAGTCCAGCCCAGTGGGTGGACACAGAAAGCCAGGTATTTCATTCCATAATACCCTGTAAGATCTCAGCAGTGGTTCTGGCACTGCCTCTTTTCTTCCCTCACCACCACCTGGTAACTGGGGGGAGATGTCTCTTTCCACTACTTTCGCAATCTGTCTGAGTATCATTTTTGCCCGTAGTGGGGAGGGGGTCTGCCTCAACCCATCACATTCTTGGCAAACCAGGCAGGAGTTGGGGCTGTTGTGGCCATTCTACAGATTGGATTGCAAAAAGATGGAGAGTTTAAATTTAGATCTGGGCATCGTTGGCTTTGGAAGTTGGAGCTCAAGTTTTCTTGTCAGGGTGATTGTGTGAGCTTCTTGTGGATTGCAGGGGGATGCCTGGTGCATGGTCAATGGCATGGAGCCCCTCCTGCTGTTTTAAGTAGGAGTGGTTCTTGACCATCAGAACTGGAGTACCCCTTGAGACCGCGGAACCTGCCCTTTCCCCCCTTTGCTCTCTGCGGAGCGGCAAAAGGCAGGGAGTGAAGTGGGGGAGGGGCAGTGGCAAGCAGACCAGAATCAGGTCTATTCTCACTGTGGAGATAGGGCCAACCATGGAGAGCAGGCGAGCCCAGCTCCCGAAACCTGAGAAGGCAAGCGGGGGTTTCAGCTGAAAGCTGTTCTCAAGGGCTCTGAGAACTCATTTATGGCTTTGGCTGAAAGAGCCATTTGAATGCCCAAGGGGTGGAGGTGACTTTGATTCTGTACTGCAGCCTCTTTCCCTTCCAGCAGTTGGCTGTCAGCCCCATTATCCCAGCACCGGAGCAGCCAAGCAGCAATCAACTCTCCTGGCTGGCAACTATAATCCTTGCATATGCCTCTCAGTTCTGCTGAGGTTAAGGACCGAGTAGTCTCTGCTTCTTGTTTAATCTCACTCACTTTCTCTGATTTCCCACTTGATGGACCAGCCTTTTGATCATAATCTTCCTCATCCCTTACCAATCAATGATGGGGACCTGTTGACCTCCTTGTCCACTGCTTATGACTGAGGCAAGCTCTCTGGGTGCTGCTTGGGTCCCCATCTCCACCATGGTATCCTCAGGTAGTGTTTGGGTGCCTGCCTCAGCCATAGTTCTCATAGAGTATTGAACTGTGGCTCGGTAAGCACAGACCAGGCCCCAGTAAAATGCAATAAGTTGTTGGTTCTCATTGGGATAAGCGAGGCACTCTTCTATCAGGTGGCGAGTCAATTTAGTAGGACCGCTTGCCTCTTCTAGGGCAAAGTCCCAGGCTATGGGAGGTGATAACCATCCTAGGAATCTGCCCAAGTCCTTCCACACACCCTGCAACCCCGGGACTGACCACCTCAAGGCACATTTCAATATATCCCCACCCAAGGGCTGTCTCCTTTCATGCCATGATGGAACCAAACTCCACAAAACCCACAACATGCCAGTAATGTTGATTAGCAGTACTAGAGAGCTCACATAAGGATGGATCAAAATCTTGGGGGCCTGCGTAATACAATTCTCTACATTCATTTCAGGTAGGGAGAAAGAAATGATAACCTCTCTAGCATAGCTCCCACAAAGCAGCAGCCCTACAAGCAGGAGAAAGAAACATATAGCCATTATCTGCTTCGACATGTTCCTAAACAAATGAAGTATTTCCAAAACAAAGCAAAAGTTATCAACAAGCCATGTGACCAGCACAGAAGCCTGTATCATAAGCAAGCTTACAGAGAAACTGCAGAAATTACAGCTATATTATATTTGGTTTCCTGGCCAATGTACCAAAAAGGACTGTGGTGGTTTGGCTCTGGCCTGGAGGCCAGGAATAGAATACGAGCAATTTTAATAACACTAATAAGCAAACAGCAATAGACTGCGCGGAAGCAAAAAAAGCAGAGAGAGATGTTAGTCCCTACTTCCCATCAGCAGGACGATGGTCAGTCTGGGGAAGCAGGGCTCTCTAAGCTTGGTGGCTCCTTGGGAGGACAGACACCATGGAAAAATCCCCACACTTCCCTCTTTCACTTCATTCCTACACCTAAGCTAACATCATATGGTATGGAATACCTCTTTGGCCAGTCTGAGTCAGCTGGCTCAGCCATGTCCTCTCCCAAGATTTTGCCAACCCCTCAATGTACTCTTAGGGCAGGGAAAGGTTGACAGGACACAGTCTGGATACTGCATTCAGCAGTAGCCAAAACACTGCTGTGTTATCAACTACAGCTGCAAAACCCACAACACTAGAAAGATGCTGTGAGGGG
Organism: Melanerpes aurifrons; assembly: GCA_011125475.1. NCBI lineage: Eukaryota > Metazoa > Chordata > Aves > Piciformes > Picidae > Melanerpes > Melanerpes aurifrons. The sequence continues at coordinate 1,985,872 of WWNC01000105.1, forward strand.
AATTAACTCCAGCTCAGTTTAACCCAATACAACCTCCCATAAACCTTCATGGGCCTATCCCAAGCCCAGCGCCAACCACTTCCAGCCGTGGCCTGAGGATATACAAATGCACATCACAGGTACATCGCCCCCCCACTGGGTGTGCACATACTGAGGCATGAGAGCATCCAGTTACACAGCCTGTCCCCCAGAAGAGGAAGCAGCTGCACCACAACCCACAGAAAAGAAAGGAGGCAGAGCCAGGTGCTAGGCATGATTTTCGGAACTTATCCGAAAGCCAGGGAAGAGATATACAGTTGCTGCTGCTGCCTGAATGCAGCATGGCACAGGTGGTGCCACTGCCGCTCGAACGCAGCACGGTATAGCTCCAGGCATCTCTATCACCATGATGCAGAATCAAAATCAACTCCACCCCTTCAGGCACTCAGATGGCTTTTCCAGCCAAAGCTATGAATGCGTTCCCAGAGCCTTTGAGAATGGCTTTCCAGCTGAGTCCTTGCTCACCTACTTGGGTTTTGGGAGCCATCGGTTGCCTGCTCGCCACGTGTGGCCCTCCCCCAAAGTGACAACAGGCCTGACTCTGGTCTGCTTGCTGCTGCCCCTCCTCCACTTCACTCCCTGCCGCCTGCTGCTCCACAGAAAAAAAGGCGGAAAAAGGCATGTGTCGCATTCTCAAGCTACCCTGAGCCGAAAACCACAGTAAGAACCACTCCTTGCTGTTTTCAAACAGCAGGAGGGACTTCCATGCCATCGGCCATGCACCAGTGTCACCCTGCAATCCGTGGAAACTCACACAGTCACCCTGGCAAGAAAACATGAACCTCAACTTACAAACCAGCAAAGCCCAGATCCGACTTTAAACTCTCCATCTTTTGCAATCTGATCTGCAGTTTCACAGCAACCCCAACTCCTGCCTGGTATCACCATTAATGTAGTAGGTTGAGAAACCAATTCTCCCACCATGGGCAAAAGAGAAAACTGAAACAAATGGATTGCAAAAGATAGTGGAAAGTTTAAATGGAAAAAACAATGAAAGTTTTACAGAGAACCACAGGCACCGTGTCAAAAAAGGGAAAGATCCCAAAACATACCCAAGAACATCCCACCCCCACCTGGAGGTACACCTAACCCCCTCCTAGGGCTCTTTCTCCTCCCAACCCAGCCTTGGGCCTAGCCAGGCCCAAGAGAAGCGGCTCGCCCCATTCCTTAGGCAGCAGTGAGGGAAGAAAGAGGCAGAGAGAACCCCCGCTGATGTTTTATAGGGGAGCAGGGCATTGCTGAGGGTAGAAAAGACTGCCTGGTTAATGGCCTCTGCCTATGAAGCAGTGGTCACTATTTTAGGTGCCGGCATAATGTGTGTTGCTGCTGTGGGCTGCTGCTGCCTTCCTACTGGCTCAGCTCCAGTGCTGCCATTTTCACTGTTTAGAGCTGCTTTCCCATTAACTCCTACCTGCTACTGCCTGCTGCTGCAGCTTGTCCTGTCTCTGTATCTTCCTCATCGTTAGAAATTTCTGCATTGGAGCCAGACCTCCTACATCTGCTGTGCCTAAAGTTAGAACACTTATTAACCTTAAACCTCCCTTGGTACAGTGGTATCAGCAGGCATACATTTATTATCACCAATAGCAGAAACATGCATAGCAAATAAATAATTTTGGGGACCCAGCTGCTTACATAGCTCTCTGTAACTGTAATGCTGAATTCATAGACCTCTGGTGGAACATTTACATTGTTACATTTTCTTAAGCCAATGAACCCTAGGTAGTAATCGCACATAATTTTCAGCTTCTCTTTAAGCCAAAGAAACATCTTACATGCTAAATATCTACCTATTTTATCAATCGTTTCAGAGACACACCACTTATACAACATTACAGTCAGAGCAGAATACACCAAGTGCCACGAAACATTTTGCTTCCTTAATCTGAGCAGGAATTAATCAATGAAGCAATTACCCCACATTGAATAGGTGCCAATTAGTTTTTGTAATGTGGTGGGTTGAGATTTCCCCCCAACATTAACTTTGCCAGACTAACTCAGTTCAAAGTAAATGGAAGCTGTATTTACAAGCAGAACTACAATCCACAACGGACTGCAATGGCTATGTACAAAATATACTGTATTTTACACTATTTACAGATATTTACAATTAACAAACAACATGAAAATCCCCCTGGTCAGAGACTAGGGAAACTGTCCCTCTGCAAGCACACAGCCCGCTCCACACCCCACTTATCCCCCACCCACATCCAAAGGGGAGACAGGAGCAGAGAGAAAGTAGTGATTAGACTTAACCAAAATAATGCAGCCAAGGACAGCAGAAACAGGTTAATCTCTCCTGAGTGAAACAAGCCAAGAAGAGAAGCCCCCAGAATATTTTGGTACAATCAGTCTTATGACAGCTATTTCTGCAATGGAATACTTTAGAATTAGCTTTAGTTTTCCTTTTTACACCCAATAGTGATTTATTTACATTTTTCTACTTTTCTGCTTGAAATCTGTAACTAAATTTTAAAGACATAGCCTTAAATTACCACAGCATCCCATTCCTCATGCATGTCAATTACAACACTTGACTTGCTGTTGTTTACAAACTTACTAAGGGTGTGTTTAATCCCACTGTCTGTGTCATTGACAAAGATATTAAAAACACTGGCCCCATTTTGGACCCCTGAGGGACACTACTTATCATCAGTCTTTATCTGGACCTTGAGATATTGAGTGCTATTCTCTGGATAAGACCATTCAACCAATTCCTTATTCACTGCACAATCTATCCATCAAATCTGTATCTCTCCAATTTAGAGAGAAGGATGTTATATCCGTGAATACACACTGAGAAGCTGGTGGCTGAAATATTTTCCAGTCACTGGGCATTTTAGTTTGAACAACCGATTAAGAAGTCTATCCAGAAGTCCTGCAAAAGCATTCACCAGCACATATTCCACATGTCTTCCAATCCATTAATGGAAACAAACTTATACATTATTATTCCACTTGAAACACTGTATCTGTGGAAGTGATGGCCGAATGTTTAGTGATGTGGTTCAGTGGTGTTAAAGTAGAAATTTAATATCTTACAGAAGAAGCTAAAGAAGGAAAAAATTGAATCCACCATTAGAGAAAGTGATGACATTGCACTCTGTGTATAGTATGTTGTGCTGGGTTGAGGCAGCCTCTACTCCACCACGAGCAAAAATAACAACTCAGACAAATGGATTGCACAAGTGATGGAAAGTTTAAATAGAAAGCAGTGAACATTTACAGAAAGCCAAAAGCGCAGTGACAAAGAAAGATCCCAAAATAGACCCAGAGACATCCCATCCCCACCTGAGGGTACACCCAAGACCCCCAGGGCTCCTTCTTCCCCCTCCCACTGCTGGGCTAGTCTCAGCTGGCCAGGTCTGAGACTGCCCATGGCCCCGTGGCCTTGGGCCTAGCCAGGCCCAAAGCCAGGAGACATCTCCCCCAGTTACCAGATGACGGAGGAGGAAGAAAAGAGGAAGTGCTAGACCCTGCACTGAATCTTATAGTGGTGCAGGAATTATGGTAGGAAATACTAATTTCCTGTGTCCGCCCACTGGGTTGGACCTCTGGACACAGGAAGCACCTCACATAGCAGAGGGCACCCCGCCCAAACTGCAACACGTGAGCATGAGTGAACCAGGCACTATTCTTGTAGGTTGAGAGTCATATTTACCCTTTCTCTTCCTTTCCTTGGATGAATGTTCTGAGAGTGTTAATTTTGGAAAGCAGTTGAGACAATAAGGTTATTCAAGCTAGCGCTATTTTTGCTGGCTTCAGGATGCTAGTGCACATGGAATAAGTGAATTGCCAGCAGGATGATGGAATCAGAATAATTAGAACACTTAAAAGATTTGTAGCTTAGAGACAAAGGTTGTCATCCTCCCACCTCCATTATCATTCATGTACTGCAAAACTAAGTTCGAAAGGAAGGACTATGTTTGGCAGGTTTGCATCTCTGTGTGGGCATCTGTCACTGATAAGCAATTTTGAAGAAACTTTGCTGCAGGGAATTTTCAACAGTAATATCACCCTAGCTATACCAATTAATTTATTCAATATGGGTGCCAGCATGAGAAAGCCAAATAAAGTCAAGGGAAATGAAGAAAAGGTTGTGGGGAGAAGAGGTAGGAGAAGGAAAGACAGATAGCAGTATAGGCATATATGTTTCAAAGTTGGTTAGAATTCCTGAAACTGAGCCTAACTGAAATGAGGAATAGAATTCAAACGCAGTATCATGACAATCTGGGCATTTTGGAAACCACCTTCCCACAGAGTCTGTAAGGACTACTTGATGTTGTGGATTGTGGTTTGAGGAATTAGCATATGTTGTGTTCAGCCAAAGCATGGATATGATTCCATCCTTTTTCCCCCTTGTCTTTTAATGACGATTTTTTTTTGTTTGTTTTATACTTGTTACATCAAGTCAAAAGAAAATAGAATACATTTGCTGATTTACAGTTTTCTTTGTAAAAATAAACTCACAATTATAAAGAATAGAAAGTAATGTGGAAACAATTAAAAATAAACATCAATTCAAGCAATAAGTGAATATTTATTGCAGGAAAATAAAACAATTTTTTTCAAAATCACAGAAAAATTTCTACCATATTCAAAGAGGGCAAAAAAATTTTCTTCTGATTTCTCCATCCTACTTTGCATGAAGTTATTTGACAGGCTCATTAGGAAGGCTTTAAACTAGGTCTGAAGGGGGTGGGTGAGGCAATCGGTCCCTCTGCAGAGGTAAGAGTAGGGCACAAGGTAGAGTCAGTTGAGAAGTCAGGAACCCAGCTGCGATGCGTGTACACCAATGCACGCAGACTGGGCAACAAGCAAGAGGAGTTGGAGGTCCTAATCCATCAGGGCAACTATGATGTAGTCGCCATCTCAGAAACTTGGTGGGACAGCACCCACGATTGGAGTGCTACAATGGGGGGTTACAGGCTCTTTAGGAGAGACAGGCGAGGGAGAAGAGGAGGAGGGGTGTCTCTGTATATTAGAGAGTCAATCTCTGCCACACAACTTGAGGTGGAAGATGAGGTAGTTGAGAGCCTGTGGGTCAAAATCAGAGGACAACCTAACAAGTCTGACATCCTGATTGGAATCTGTTACAGACCACCCAACCAGGATGAGGCGGCTGATGAGTTGTTCTACAAGCAACTGGAGGCTGTCTCAAGATCATCAGATCTTGTCCTTGTTGGTGACTTCAACCTCCCAGATATCTGCTGGGAACTTAATTCAGCAGGGAGGAGGCAGTCCAGAAGATTCCTGGAGCGAATGGAGGACTGCTTCCTGACACAGCTGTTAAGCGAGCCTACCAGGGGACAGGCTCTGCTTGACCTGCTGTTCTGCAATAGGGAAGGGCTGGTGGGAGACGTGATCGTGGGAGGCTGCCTAGGGTGCAGTGACCACGAGATAGTGAAGTTTTCAATATGCAGGGAGATAGGGAGGAGCACCAACAGAACCTTCACCTTGGACTTCCGAAGGGCGAACTTCAGCCTATTTAAGAAACTTGTCTGCAAAGTCCCCTGGGTACCAGCCCTCATGAACCAAGGGGTTCAGGAGGGTTGGACCTACTTCAAACAGGAGCTCTTGAAGGCACAGGAATTGGCGGTTCCCATGTACCGGAAGGCAAGCTGGCGGGGAAGGCGACCGGCCTGGATGAGCAAGCAGCTCCTGGAGGATTTAAGGGGGAAGAGGAGGCTGTATCACCTTTGGAAGGAGGGGAAGGCGTCTCGAGGTATGTTCAAGGAAGCTGTTAGATTATGTAGGAATAAAATTAGGGAGGCAAAGGCCCAGCTGGAACTGAAGCTGGCCACCTCAGTCAAAGATAATAAAAAGCATTTTTATAAATATATTAACAATAAGAAGAAGGACAGGAAGAACCTGCACTCCCTATTGGACCTGGAGGGGAACATGGTGACTGAGGATGAGGAGAAAGCTGAGGTCCTGAACACCTCCTTTGCCTCAATTTTTAACAGCAAGGCAGGAGTTCAGGAGGAGTGGCCTCCGGAGCTGGGTGATGGAGTCGGGGAGCAGTGTAATGCCCCGGAAATCCATGAGGAATTAGTTCGGGACCTGCTGAGCCACTTGGATATTCACAAGTCCATGGGACCGGATGGGATCCATCCTAGGGTGCTGAGAGAGTTGGCAGATGTGCTAGCTAGGCCACTCTCCATCATTTTCCTCCAGTCCTGGCTCACAGGTGAGGTCCCAGATGACTGGAAACTGGCCAACGTGGTCCCCATCCACAAGAAGGGTTGGATGGAGGAACCTGGAAACTACAGGCCGGTCAGCCTGACCTCAGTGTCAGGGAAAGTGATGGAGCAGATTATCCTGGCGGCAATAATTGCGCACCTGAAGGATGGCCAAGGGCTCAGGTCCAGCCAACATGGATTTAGGAAGGGCAGATCCTGCCTCTCCAACCTGATCTATTTCTATGATCAGGTGACCCGCCTGGTGGATGTGGGGAGGCCTGTGGATGTGGTCTACCTGGTCTTCAGCAAGGCCTTTGACACCGTCCCCCACAGCAAACTGCTGCCTAAGCTGTCAGCCCGTGGATTGGACCACTCTGCACTCTGTGCTCTGTGCTGGGTTAGGAAGTGGCTGGAGGGCCGGGCCCAGAGAGTGGTAGTGAACGGTGCCACATCCAGCTGGAGGCCAGTCACCAGTGGTGTCCCCCAGGGATCAGTGCTGGGCCCTGTCCTCTTCAACATATTCATTGATGATCTGGATGAAGGGGTAGAGTCAGTCATCAGCAAGTTTGCAGATGACACAAAGTTAGGGGCAGATGTTAGTCAGTTAGAGGGTAGAAAGGCTCTGCAGAGGGACCTCGACCAAATGGACAGATGGGCAGAGTCCAATGGGATGGCATTCAACAAGTCCAAGTTCCAAGTGCTGCACTTTGGCTACGGCAATCCCATGCAGAGCTATAGGCTGGGGTCGGAGTGGCTGGAGAGCTGCCAAACAGAGAGGGACCTGGGTGTGCTGATCGACAGCCACCTGAATATGAGCCGGCAGTGTGCCCAGGTGGCCAGGAGGGCCAATAGCATCCTGGCCTGCATTAGGAATAGTGTGGCCAGCAGGAGCAGGGAGGTCATAGTGCCCCTGTACTCTGCTTTGGTTAGGCCGCACCTTGAGTCCTGTGTCCAGTTCTGGGCCCCTCAGTTTAAGAAGGACATCGAAACACTTGAGCGTGTCCAGAGAAGGGCAACAAGGCTGGTGAGAGGCCTTGAACACAAGCCCTATGAGGAGAGGCTGAGGGAGCTGGGATTGTTTAGCCTGGAGAAGAGGAGGCTCAGGGGTGACCTCATTGCCCTCTACAACTACCTGGAGGGTGGTTGTAGCCAGGAAGGGGTTGGCCTCTTCTCCCAGGCAACCAGCACCAGAACAAGAGGACACAGTCTCAAGCTGCGCCAGGGGAGGTTCAGACTCGAGGTGAGGAGGAAGTTCTTCACCGAGTGAGTCATTCGGCATTGGAACGGGTTGCCCAGGGAGGTGGTTGAGTCATCGACCCTGGAGGCATTCAAGGGGAGATTGGACGTGGCACTTGGTGCCATGGTCTAGGCATGGGGTCTGTGTTGATAGGTTGGACTCGATGATCCCCGAGGTCCTTTCCAACCTAAGTGATACTGTGATACTGTGATACTGTGACAGATAAACATGAGGTTATCAAAAGAAACAATACTGTAGAAAATAGTATAGTTTTCATGTCAGGTTGATTATATTTACCTCCCTGTGGGCCCAAAACCACTGGTGTAAAATACACCCAACATATAATAATGAAAATAATTTTTTTTTTTTTTTTCTGCCTTAAAGGCAGAATCAGGTAGAAAAAAAATGTAGTAAACTAACCTTGTTTTACACTCTAACTTACTATGATTTATATTGAACATTTTAAAATCAAGTAACGAATGACATTATATCATTAATATAAAAACACTTGAAGGCTGCAAGATCAACTTGTTTTAATCACAAATTCATCTTCATACAACATGTACATATATGTACATTTAAACAATGCTACCAACTGGTACAAATCTTTCTCTATTCAAATTCAATCACACCAAGTATAGAGTTCGACAGTTTTTATGTACATACAAGTCATATAGCTAGAAAGAGACACTTTCTGGTTAGATTTAAATTGATATGTTTATGTCTACACATGACAGCAGTTGTTGTTGACTTTATAAGTAACAAAATGTATCTGATTCCAGTCCAATCCTTTCTGAATTGACTTGAATCTTTAAAAGAATTAAGTCCTGTTTCCATTCCTTTTTTCATATGTTAAAATGATATTTCAAGATGAATGAGGAGGAAGTATTTCATCTTCCTTTGAATTAAATGTATTTGGATACCAAAAATATATATCAAAGAATGGCACCAGAGCCCCAACTGGCAAATCCTTTATTCATCATGTGAAAGTAAAAATTTTGTACATTCATATACCCTTTTTAAGACCAGCAGGACCAATAACCTGTCTGAATAACCAGCATGGGACTTGCTAGAGACCATCAGTTCTTTTGATCCAAAAAAGATGGTGTTATTTACAGTGGGAGTACATTTACACAAGCTGTTAAGCTTAATGGTGCATTTTTGAACTTGTTATGTTATTCTTACATCATTATTATTATTTTAATATTTGTAGTAAATTTGAGACATTAATTAAATACACTTTCATAGATTCATAGAATGGTTTAGGTTAAAAAGGATCTTGAAAATCATCTACTTCCAAACTCCCTGCCTGGCCTTGAACACCTCCAGGGAAGGGGCATCCATAACCTCCATGGGCAACTTGTTCCAGTGGCTCACCACCCTCACTCTAAAGAATTTCTTCCTAAAATCTAGTCTAAATCTACCCTCCCCAAGCTTAAAGCCATTCTCTGCTGTCCTGTCAATACACACCTTCACAAATGGTCCCTTCCCAATTTTCTTGTAGGCACCCTACAGGTACTGGAAGGTAGCTATGCGGTCTCCCCAGAGTCTTCTCTTTTCCAGGCTCAATGACCCAAACTCTCACAGTCTGTTCCCAAAGGGGAGACTCTCGAACTCCCTGATCACCTTTGTGGCTGTTCTCTGGACTCACTGCAGAAGCTCTAAGTTCCTGTTATGCTGGGGGCACCAAAATTGGAACAATACTCCAGGTGGGGGTCTCACTTTCACTAAGAGCAAATAAAAATTCCATCTCCCTAATTAGGTGGGGCTTCACTGGTGGGGAGTAGAGTAGTGTGGCATACTAAGGCACAGACCCTTGGGGTATCTATGAAGGAGAGACTCAATACCATAGACAGCTCAGAGAAAAGGGTAGGATCTACTTTAATGTGAGAATATACCACTTATCTACTCTTTCTACCACAGCACAAAGCAAGCATGATTCTAGCAGTACTTTAACATTCTAGCAAAACAAACCTTATCTAAATGATCAGTGGCCAGGCATTTCAAAACTTCTTCCACCACTGAAGTCAAAACCAGGTGTCCATTATCTGTCTGCTCTCTATCCTAATACTTCCTAAGGCCTTGTCTTAATGAGAGTGTCTGTTTCTTTATCAGAACACTGTGCTTCAGGCTCAAAAGTTATTAACTCTTTTTCTTCAGTCCCCACATAGTAGCATCAAACTCAATGACAACATTTATTATGGACACAGAGGAAGAGTGGCACTCACCTGAGTGCAACAGATGAGTTGTGATCCAATGACATACTTCATATACACATTAAATCCCTTTAAGATACAGTGAGAAAGATTATTTGTTCTTGTACTCATTGCAATGAAAATTTGTTGACTGTTAGGAAAGCAATGGGGTTTTCTGTCTTGTTCTGCTTTTTAAAGAATTATTTATCTCTGCCTGGATTGGAAAAGACCTTCAAGCTCATAGAGTTCAGTCATTAAAGGACTAAAGGACTGTATGCCTTAGGGTAATTCTAAGTTTTAAACTACAGAAATACTAAATTAAATTCTGAGCCCTGTGAGGTCAGTTGGGTTATACCATTTAAATCTTTAGAGGGAGGATTTTGCCTACTGTTTGGAAAACATTGCTTGTAGTAATCAGCAATTATTGCTGACATCTATCAGAGAAAACATTAACTACTCATCTGTCAATAGCACTCAGTTGTTTCTTCTCCTTGTGGAGACACTAGTATTATGTGGTTAAAGCCAGGTAAATGCTTGGGAATGAATCGGTGCTCATGCTAACATAAGTTAGTGTAAAGCAAGGATGACTGTCACCATATATTTTTTCCTTTAGTCACAATTCTTAAGATGGAAAATGGTAGAGTCTGCACAACATGCAAGAGCAGGACTTGAAAGTCTTGGAAGAGAGTTCAAATATCTACGAGTATGATGACAAGCCTGAACATTCTTGTGCAAAGTTCTGCAGACATGGTCCTGGTTTCGGGACACACAACGAGATAGAACAACTTTGATGGGGTGGCTCATGCTCTTATCTTATGAGAAATCTCTTAGTGAGATTCCTTTATTGCTGTGAAACGAACAACGCAAAAGCCAACTCACTTCACTTTCGTTTGTAACAATATAACTTGGAAACACAGGGAGTGGTTCATCAGATTCCTACTCAAGAAGGCATAAAAACTTTGACTTGCATATGATATATTTTACCTCCCAGTTCTGTTATTTTACCCCCTGATTTTGCTTAGACAAAACATCTAGATATGTGTCTACTGTAATACAGTCTAAAAGAGCTCACTTGGATTTTAAAGAGTATGTTGTCTGTGTTAAAAGCATTTTGTGAGAGAATTGTTGAACAAGTTTAGTGAGAGGCCTTTTAGAGGGTTATCTGAATTTAGGACTTCTTATCTATAATCCTCAAACTAATAATGTTGCTCTTCTTTACACTATTTATCTTTGAGAAATCCTGCACGTATTTTGGTGTTGAGAGTGGCAAAGATGCACAGAAGCACCACTGCAGTGAAAATAGGCCTGTTTGTGAAAGGCAGGCCTCATTTTTAATGAGTGACACAATTTGTTCTATAATTACTTAGAGGATTCTGTGAACCCTGAAATAAAATGATGGAAATTAGATTATCTTTCACGAAATTACTTTAAATCTTAATGACTTCATTCAAAATTGACACCTTCAATAGAAAACTAGATATTGTTTCCATGAAAGAACAACAATATTCTAAACCTTAAAAAAATACTTAAATTTGGCTTAGATGTGTTCTGAAAATATGTTTTTCAGCTCATACTTAATTTGATAATTCATATAGATTAAATGCCTTATTATGGATATCTGTTTGTATGAGCTGTGTAAGATAAATTTTTGTTTGTAAACCATAATTTTCTGTCACTTCTTAGGCTGGATCTTCAATTAATTTAGTTTATTTAGTGGAATTAGACTGATCTTTTCAAACTGTGGATTTGATTTTACAGTGTGCAGTATACTTAAAAACAGTAGATATCCCTCTCATTGCCATTGAAGTTAATGACAACAATGTGGATTGTTTTGAAAGGAGCTGCCCAAGAACTTTACTTTATGTGTTATGATTGGTCTGATGTTAGCTATTGAGTTCTGAGAAAAATACACTGTTTATTTATCCTAGAGTTAATGTTCCAGTAGTTCATAATTTTTCATTAAACCTTATGCATCTTTCTCATCTTTTGCCTTGTTCTGACCATGTCTAAATGGGTACAATGCAGTGTTTGTCCTGCTACCTGCAACTCGCTCAACAGATATTAAGTGATTGCTTTCCATTGTGTCTTGTAAGCTTTTCAAGGCATAGTTTTGCTTTCTGCCAGCCGCTGACATTCATTTGCTAACACAGTTGCTTTTGTAGAACGAATATTGATTTAGAAATTCCCAATTAGAAAATGTGTTCCACTTTATTGTGTCTTGCATATGAATGCAAAATGATTAATGTGATGAAATAATAAAGTCAGGTAATAAAATTTATTAATGTGTAATGACATATTTCATCTAGATCAGGAGAAAGGCAAAAAATATTTCCATTGACTCGGACCTCCAGCTGCTGGCAAACAGAAGTTAAGGCATCACATTTATCAATGTGGCTCATCAACTTGAATCTCCAAATCTAACATGTCATATTTTTGCCAGAGACTCAGAAAGTGCTATTCTTTCCTTGAACACGCACTCTACTGATAGCTTGCAGTTTAGCAGAAAAATCTCGGTGGAGCATTTACAGCCTGTGAATACATAACTGTATTGGGCTGTCAGACAGTATGAAATAAATGCCAATTGGCTTAAACAATCAAAAGGGAATATTATTAGGTCATTAATCCACACTCTAGAATACCTTCTCATTTTGCAATTTAGAAAGTTTTTATCCTCTTTTTTATTCCCCATCTAATTCTGAAAAAAGCAGAGTATAGAGAATGTATATCATTTGATAGGCAGAAGGAAGGGGGAAGCTGATAAATATGGGGAAAACCAACAAGCAAAATGCATATAAGAAGGAGTACAATAAATATCAGAAAATTATGTTGCAAAGAAGTTATGAATTAAGGCAATTTGTATGAGAAATTTGGAGGCATCATTGATAAAGTAAGTCAATGCTACTTTAATATTCATTTACAATGCTTGGTGAGAAATACTGAAATAAATTCCGATAGAACATGTGTGTCTTAAAGTTGCTTTGTTAGTAGCATGTGACAAAGATCCGGGGAAACTGCAGAAAGGTAGAGACCTTTAATTTTCTTTTTTTTTATGCTTAAAGTCTTCTAATATAGAATAGCATAGAATAGAATAGAATAGAATAAACCAGGTTGGAAGAGACCTTCAAGATCATCACGTCCAACCTATCACCCAACACCACCCAATCAACTAACCCATGTAACCAAGCACCCTGTCAAGTCTCCTCCTGAACACCTCCAGAAAAAAGAACAAAAGCTTGTGTCGAGGGAAGGTTCTTAATAGATCGCAGCGAGGGAGCTGCTCTGCTACATACAAAACCCTGACCCAGAATCAGGTCGTCTATGAATGATTTAGCACCGAGTGCCCCACGACCATGAGTTCCGGAATGGGGGAGAGGCGGCGCCCCATCTGTCCACCCCTCCGGTTCCCAACTTACGAACGGCATTCCCCACCGGGCCCCGCCCCACATGGGATGGGACGGCCGGCTATTGCACGCCCACCGAGGCTCCGATGGCACTGCGGTATCGCTACGTCTAGGCAGGATTCTGACTTAGAGGCGTTCAGTCATAAGCCTGCAGATGGTAGCCTCGTGCCAGTGGCTCCTCAGCCAAGCGCACGCACCAGGGGTCTGAACCTGCGGTTCCTCTCGTACTGAGCAGGATTACTATTGCAACAACACATCATCAGTAGGGTAAAACTAACCTGTCTCACGATGGTCTATTAATGAAACTCAACTCATGATATCAAATGGGCCCCATGCTCTTTAACATCTTTATTGATGATCTGGATGAGGGCATTGAGTCCATCATCAGTAAATTTGCAGATGACACCAAGCTGGGGGCAGGAGTTGATCTGCTAGAGGGTAGAGAGGCTATGCAGAGAGACCTCGACAGGCCGGACAGATGGGCAGAGTCCAAAGGCATGAGATTTAACACATCCAAGTGCCGGATTCTGCACATTGGCCACAACAACCCCATGCAGTTCTACAGGCTGGGGTCAGAGTGCCTGGAGAGCAGCCAGGTAGAGCGGGACCTGGGGGTACTGGTCGATGGTAGGCTGAACATGAACCTGCAGTGTGCCCAGGCAGCCAAGAGGGCCAATGGCATTCTGGCCAGCATGAAGAACAGTGTGGTCAGCAGGAGCAGGGAGGTCATTCTGCCCCTGTACACTGCACTGGTTAGGCTGCACCTCAAGTCCTGTGTCCAGTTCTGGGCCCCTCAGTTTAGGAAGGATGTTGACTTGCTGGAATGAGTCCAGAGAAGTGCAACGAAGTTGGTGAGGGGCTTGGAACAAAAGCCCTATGAGGAAAGACTGAGGGATCTGGGATTGCTTAGCCTGGAGAAGAGACTCAGGGGTGACCTTATTGCTCTCTACAACTACCTGAAGGGAGGTTGTAAACAGGCGGATGTTGGTCTCTTCTCCCAGGCAGCCAGTACCAGAACAAGAGGACACAGTCTCAGGCTGCGCCAGGGGAGGTTTAGGTTGGATATTAGAATAGAATAGAATAGAATAAACCAGGTTGGAAGAGACCTTCAAGATCATCGCGTCCAACCTATCATCCAACACCACGTAATCAACTAACCCATGTAACCAAGCACCCTGTCAAGTCTCCCCCTGAACACCTCCAGTGACGGCGACTCCACCACCTCCCCAGGCAGTCCATTCCAATGGGCAATCACTCTATGTAAAACTTCCTCCTGACCTCCAGCCTGAACCTTCCCTGGCGCAGCCTGAGACTGTGTCCTCTTGTTCTGGTGCTGGCTGCCTGGGAGAAGAGACCAACCTCTGCCTGTTTACAACCTCCCTTCAGGTAGTTGTAGAGAGCAATAAGGTCACCCCTGAGTCTCCTCCTCTCCAGGCTAAGCAGCCCCAGCTCCCTCAGTCTCTCCTCATAGGGCTTGTGTTCCAAGCCCCTCACCAACTTCATTGCCCTTCTCTGGGCTCGTTCCAGCAAGTCAACATCCTTCCTAAACTGAGGGGCCCAGAACTGGATACAGTACTCGAGGTGTGGCCTAACCAGTGCAGTGTACAGGGGCAGAATGACCTCCCTGCTCCTGCTGGCCACACTGTTCTTAATGCAGGCCAGGATGCCATTGGCCCTCCTGGCCGCCTGGGCACACAGCAGGCTCATGTTCAGCCTACCATCAACCAGCACCCCCAGGTCCCTCTCAGCCTGGCCGCTCTCCAGACACTCTGACCCCAGCCTGTAGCACTGCATGGGGTTGTTGTGGCCAATGTGCAGAACTCGGCACTTGGATGTGTTAAATCTCATGCCGTTGGACTCTGCCCATCTGTACAGCCTGTCAAGGTCCCTCTGCAGAGCCTATTGACCCTCCAGCAGATCAACTCCTGTTCCCAGCTTGGTGTCATCTGCAAATTTACTGATGATAGACTCAATGCCCTCATCCAGATCATCAATAAAGATGTTAAAGAGGATGGGGCCCAGCACTGATCCCTGGGGGACTCCACTACTGACTGGCTGCCAGCTGGATGTGACACCATTCACCACCACTCTCTGGGCTCGGCCATCCAGCCAGTTCCTAACCCAGCTCAGAGTGCTGCTGTCCAAGCCATGGGCTGACAGCTTGGCCAGCAGTTTGCTATGGGGGACGGTGTCAAAGGCCTTGCTGAGGTCCAGGTAGACTACATCCACAGGCCTCCCCACATCCACCAGGTGGGTCACCTGATCATAGAAGGAGATCAGGTTGGTCAGGCAGGACCTGCCCTTCCTAAATCCATGTTGGCTGAGCCTGATCCCTTGGCCATCCTCTAAGTGCTGTGTTAATGCACTCAGGATGACCAGTTCCATGATCTTGCCTGGCACTGAGGTCAGGCTGACAGGCCTAGGATTCTCTGGCTCATCCAACTGGCCCTTCTTGTGGATGGGCACCATGTTGGCCAGCTTCCAGTCATCTGGGACATCTCCAGTCAGCCAGGACTACTGAAAAATGATGGAGAGAGGCTTGGCCAGCTCCTCTGACAGCTCCCTCATCACCTTAGGATGGATCCCATCTGGTCCCATGGACTTGTGGGGATCCAGGCAGCTGAGCAGATCACCAACTACCCCATTTTGGAACAGTGGAAAACTATGCTGCTCCCTGGCTCCTTCTGCCAGCTCTGGAAGCCAGCTGTCTGGAAGACATTCTGTCCTGCTAGTAAAAATTGAGGCAAAGAAGGTGTTAAGTATCTCTGCCTTTTCCTCATCCCTTATCACAACATTCCCCTCCATGTCCACCAAGGAGTGGAGGTTGTCCTTGCCCTTCCTCTTGCTATTAATGTATTTATAGAAGGACTTTTTGTTGTCCTTCACAGCAGAGGCCAGTCTAAGCTCCAAATGCGCTTTTGCCTCCCTAATTTTCTTCCTGCAAGACCTAGCAACATCCTTAAATTTTTCACGGGTTGCCTCCCCTCTCTTCCAAAGGTGATACACCCTCTTTTTTTCCCTTAGTTCCATTAAAAGTTCTTTAACCATCCAGGCTGGCCGTCTGCCCCGGCGGCTCATCTCCCAGCACATTGGCACAGCCTGTCCCTGCGCCTTCAACAGTTCTTCCTTGAAGTAGGTCCAGCTCTCCTGGACCCCTTTGTTTTTAAGGGCTTTATCCCAAGGAACCCTCTGAATTGGTTCCTTGAGTAGCCTGAAGTCCGCCCTCCGGAAATCCAGAGTGGAGGTCTTCTTGCTACCCCTCTTAGCTTGACCAAATAATGAGAATTCAATTATTTCGTGGTCACTGGCCCCTAAGCACCCTCGGACCACCACATCACCCACCAGCCCTTCCTTGTTGGTGAAGAGGAGGTCAAGCATAGCCTTGCCCCTGGTAGGCTCTCACAGCACCTGGGATAAGAAGCTGTCCTCCATGCATTCTAAGAACCTCCTAGATTGCCACTTCTCTGTTATGTTAACATCCCAGCAGATATCAGGTAAATTGAAGTCACCCATGAGAACAATGTCAGGCAATCTTGAGACAGCCTTAAGCTGCCTATAGAATGACTCATCCACATCCTCCTCCTGGTTGGGTGGTCTATAACAGACTCCAACCAGGATGTCAGCTCTGTTGGCCTTCCCTCTAATTCTCACCCACAGGCACTCAACCCGATCGTCCCTAATCTCCGTCTCAATGGCATCTAGTGCCTCCCTGATGTACAGGGCCACCCCTCCACCCCTTCTTCCTTGCCTGTCTCTCCTGAAGAGCCTGTAGCCATCAATTGCAGCGCTCCAGTCATGCGAGTCATCCCACCACATCTCTGTGATGGCAACTACATCATAACTTTCCTGCCGCAGCAAGGCTTCCAGCTCCTCTTGTTTGTTGCCAATGCTTCGTGCATTAGTGTACATGCACTTCAGCTAGTCTGCTGGTTTCACCTCTGGCTCTGGCTTATCACCCCCAGACCCCAGCCTGGGGGTACTGGTTTCAACCCCTTCCCCCTTCAAAACTAGTTTAAAGCCCTATCTATGAGACTTGCCAATTCCCTTTGTAGAATCTTTTTCCCTTTGAGGGATAGGCCATTCTCGTACACTCTGATCTTACCCCTCCTCTGGGACAGATGTGCTCCATCTGTTGCCAGCTGGCCTGGTGCAGTAGAAAGTTTTTCAAGATCGAAAAACCCAAAATTCTTTTGCCTGCACCAGCCTCTAAGCCACTTGTTGACTTCAGCTGCTGACCTGGAAGAAGTTCTATACAGAGAGAGTGATTGCCCATTGGAATGGGCTGCCCGGGGAGGTGGTGGAGTCGCCGTCATTGGAGGTGTTCAGGAGGAGACTTGATCGGGTACTTGGTGCCATAGTTTAGTTGTTTAGGTGGGTTGGATTGGTTGATAGGTTGGACACGATGATCTTGAAGGTCACTTCCAACCTGGTCTATTCTATTCTATTCTATTCTATTCTATTCTATTCTATTCTATTCTATTCTATTCTATTCAGAGGATGGGTACAATGGAAGCAGAAATCTAAAAATTTTTTTGTTGTTTTTGTTTTTCTAACTTGGAAATGAAACTCCTTAATATGAAATACTAATAATAATGTATCTCAACCATGGTAAAAAGAAATCAAGAGAAGGGCCATACAGGAATCATATAAATATATACACATGCATATTTATGTGCGTCTGTGTATATATATGCAAAATCTAAAGCATGTTCAGTAAATTAAAATGCCAACTATAGTTACCTATATTTCAGTATAGCTTTAGGTTATATCTTTGTGTTTTGTGGAGCTCATTGTTACAGGAAATTTCTTATGAAATAAGTATTAGCAGAAATATATATTGGATTTAGATAAGCTTTGATAAAATTACAAGAATTCTTGTACTCACACTTTTAATCACAATCTGATCACCTTACCTCTGGAGAAAACTCTTTTCCTGTAAAAATGCCTGCCTTTTGTTTTCCACACACCTTTTTCAGATATTTATAAGTTTAAGACCACCAGATCACAAGAACCACTGTTTTTTTTAATGTTGTTGGCAGATTTAGTTTTCCTAAACTATTTCAGTAACAAATTTAGAGGCATCTAATGTTACAGGCTATGACAGCACAATAATTGATTGAAATGTTTAATAAGGTTGTGTGAAAGATGGAACTGTAGATGGAGCAGTTGCCTTGTTTGAACTTGTTTTGCAGGGCTAATAATGATTTCACTAAGTTAATATCTCCTAGAAAAATGACTGGCAGAAACAAGGTAATATAATTCTGTTTTAACATTCAAACTCTGACTGAATTTCCTTAGTAAGAAGCAAGTGTACTACTATAGGAGGAAAACTTGTAGTGAGTGTTCACCTTCCCAAATTTATTATTCAAAATGATAGCAAAAGATTTTTTACAAAATAAAAATATTTTATAGTGCAGTAAAACTTGATTTTATATTTCTTGTCAGTGTTTCTGAATATATGTTTTGCTTTAACAGCAAAATAACATTTAGACAAGGGAAACATGGAAGAGGTCTATCTAAATACCGGAGTTACAGGACCTAAAACACTGTGTTTTGTGCCAGTGGCATGCATGTTACTAGATTAAAATGTCTCAGTGCTCTGCTTGTTGCACTGTTTAGAGGGAAGATGCATGTGGCCAACTCTCAGATCTGTCTCATGTGAGAATTATAGAGGATTCCCAATGACCAGGCTTTCACTTCTAAGTCCTTGATCACAATCAAGATGGTCAAGAAAACAGAACCAGTTATCTGAGAGCATTCTGCTTGGGCTTTTGGGACTACCATGAGAAGCATACTCAGCTGCTTAGCACTTCTCCAGAACTTTCTAGGACAGGTCACCTCCCTTAGTACAATTTCATAGAAGTATTCTCATTCATTTATCTCTCCTGTGCACATGTAACAGGTTAATACACACTAAACAGGTTAACCTGCATGTTTCCCACCATCCAGCACAAAAATGAGGGAAAGTAACACACCTTGTAAAGTAAACACACCTTGAAAGTAAAGCACCTTGAGTACTGTGTCCAGTTCTGGGCCCCTCAGTTTAAGAAGGACATTGAGACACTTGAACGTGTCCCGAGAAGGGCAACAAGGCTGGTGAGAGGCCTTGAACACAAGCCCTATGAGGAGAGGCTGAGGGAGCTGGGATTGTTTAGCCTGGAGAAGAGGAGGCTCAGGGGTGACCTCATTGCCCTCTACAACTACCTGAAAGGTGGTTGTAACCAGGAAGGGGTTGGTCTCTTCTCCCAGGCAACCCACACCAGAACAAGGGGACACAGTCTAAAGCTGCACCAGGGGAGGTTTAGACTCGAGGTGAGGAGGAAGTTCTTCACTGAGTGAGTCATTCGTCATTGGAATGGGCTGCCCAGGGAGGTGGTTGAGTCGCTGTCCCTGGAGGCATTCAAGGGGAGATTGGACGTGGCACTTGGTGCCATGGTCTAGGCATGGGGTCTGTGTTGATAGGTTGGACTCGATGATCCTCAAGGTCCTTTCCAACCTAAGTGATACTGTGATACTGTGATACTGTGATACAAAACTCTGGGTTGAGATAAAGAGTTGAGATAAGAGTTTAATATAGCATATTGCACAGTTACCTTAACTTAGCCTACTTGCAAAAAAAAAAAAAAACAAACAAACCAAAATCAGTGAAATATAGGAAAGCAAAAAACCCTTCAAACCAGTGTGCTGCCTGTCTCCTATCAGTATCACTGCCATCCCTGCAAAAAAAAAAAAAAGCCAACACACAAAACCTGGAACCCAAAAGCAGAAACCCAAACAGAAACCTTTCATGTTACAATCTGAACTTCAAGTACTTTGCTAAAGCCAGCTCTTTCAGTTGGAAGTTGGAATGAGTCAAGATGAATGAATGTCAAAAGATTAAAAATCAGATTATGATAACACTCCACCCACATCACCCCCCATCATCCCCTGCCTCACTCGCCCTCCATATATGTAGTAGTTCAGTCACTATAAAATTAATGTACAAACTACAAAAAAAGAAACAAACAAAAAAAGGAAAAAAAAAACAAGTGGAAGGGAAAAAAAATTCCCAAAGTGTGTGATTTGCCTTTGGTCTGATTGCCTCTATTCTCCATGCAAAGGAGAGGCAAAATAGCAGATTCCACTTAAGTTCTGCTTCCTAATTAAACTACTCTCAGAAAATTAGATGCAAAAGAAATGCCTTTTCGTACCTGATCTCCTGAAACCAGATAGGATGCTTGAGATAAAGCTGTGTAAACTAACAATTCTCTTTCATTTCAAAATAAGACTACAAGGAAAGCTGGCCTTAGAGTCCTGCCTTTTGTTAATTAACCTTCCCCATTTTGCAACTAGCCTCAAGCTAACTGAGCAAAATAATATCTAATGTGCATGAAGACTAGGAGATGGGAAGTTAAAAGAATTTATTTCATGGAATACACAATCCTCTACACACGTGGAATAACAAGCACTACAAAAAGGAAGTTTTTTTGCCAATATGTATATAAATAACTGAGGCAATGACTGTGACAGTTATTGCTTTACATTTTCTTCTCGCATTTCATTTTCTTCTCTGTCCTCAGCCCTTTACATAGAATAGAATAGAATAGAATAGAATAGACCAGGTTGGAAGAGACCTTCAAGATCATTGCATTCAACCTGTCATCCAATCCACCTAATCAACCAAACCATGCAACCAAGCACCCCATCAAGACTCCTCCTGAACACCTCCAATGATGGTGACTCCATCACCTCCCTGGGCAGCCCATTCAATGGACAATAATTTTTTCTATAAAGAACTTCTTCTTAACATCCACTCTGAACCTCCCCTGGCACAGCTTGAGATTGTGTCCTCTTGTTCTGGTGCTGATTGCCTGGGAGAAGAGACCAGCCCCCACCTGGCTACAATCTCCCTTCAGGTAGTTGTAGACAGCAAGAAGGTCTTCCTTGAGCCTCCTCCAGGCTAAGCAACCCAAGATCCCTCAGTCTCTCCTCATAGGGCTTTGTGACCATTCTAGGCTGTGCCTTTAAGAAAGAGACATTTCCTGGAACACTCTGGCTGAATATTTTGAAAACATTCAGATATTCTAAACAAATTTAATTGGTAGATTGGTAGAATGCAACTTTAAGTTTTAGTTCAGTTTGAGTCTCACTCTGTTCCAGTTTGTTCTGCCTTTCCAACCTGTCTGCTTCTGAGCAACGAGCAGGAGCTGACCTTGAATAACAGATAAGAACTAATCCCTGCATGCCTTGGAGCCTAAAAGAATTTATTCCTCAATAATCACCTTTTCTCCCTCTAACCCCTTTTTTGGGAAAAAAAGGAAGGTAGAGGGAGAGACGAGTACAGGGGGGGAACCCTCCTGTGAAGGAGGAGGGAATTTTGTTCTGCATTACTTTCTATATATTTCTGTAGATATTGTAAATACTGTATATATTGTGTATACATTCACTGCATTTCATCTTGCTTGTAAATATAGCTCTAATTCATCTCTGCTTCTCTGACTGAGTCAGCCATGGTTTCTTTCTTTGTGGGGGAGGGAGAGCTAAGCCTTCTCTCACCACCACATTATTATTTTGGGGGTCCCAAGGTGTGGCCTGTGGATAAATTGGCTCAAGTCAGAGTTGCAAACATGAAAGTGTTTTGGATTTTAGAGTGTCTGTTTTTTTCAATTTTTGGTGTCCTGATCTACAAATATTGTTTGGGTTTGATTCTCGACCAAATAAGCAAATATATAATGCATAAATTATATTTATGGTTTAAATATAAGATTCAGCTTCTCTATAATCAGCCTGGGATTCTTTCTGCTTAATAGATATGGAAATATAACATCTAGCACTCTGCCAATCAAGATAAGGGAGTTTAAGATTCCAGTAGGTGAAAGAGTAATTGTAAGTGATGGTTGGGATCCAAAGGTGATTTGTGTGATGTGTGTGAATCTGCTGCTGGTGATAGTGATTGTGTACTTGTTAGTAGCTCTGTGCCAAGAGAAAAAGATATCTAAGGCCTGTTTCATTATTAAACGTAGATCAAAGAGAAAGAAGCATAGCTCTGGCTCTACTCCAGAGACTTCTAGTGATGAGGAGAGTGTAGAATATGTATCAGTTAAAGATAAAGCTAAAAAGGTTATCAGAAAGGCTACTTTGAGTGGTGTTGTTGGTGAGCCTGGCAATCAACCAGGAACAGCGGCAGCTCCCAACATGGTGGCTCCCCCCCCCATCTTCAGCAGCCATTAACGAGGCAAAACCATTTCCTCCTTCTTCCTCAGCAGGACTAGAAGTGTCCTCCAAAGCAGCTGGTCCATCTCAAAACATGTTCGCTTCTGTTAAGGCAGCTGTAAATTCCTGGTAGGATAGCAGCTAGTGGTGGTGCTTTTCAGCTTAAAGAGATCCTTAGGAGAGTGACAGCAGGATTCTGGGGACAACAAGGTGAGGAAGAAGGGGCAAAGAAGGAAGAAGGACATGACATTTCTGAATGTTCTTCCCCTCACGAAGAGCTTCGAAACGTCTGTAGGGATTACATCAGAGCATATAAGGAGCCAGTTCTAGCTTGGCTAGGTAGCTGTTATAATACAGGTGCTCCAACTGTAATAGTTGGACATGAGTCAGCAGCTCAGCTAGGAAGTCTCTCAAAGGATAATGGAATAGATAAACATCTAGCCAAAATTCTCGGTAAGGTTAATCTGTGGGTACACCTTTTATTTGCAGTTTTCATGAGATACCGTTCCCAAGATGATCTTCCATGGAATCCTAAACCTGGACTACCATAGATGAGGGAATTAAGCACCTGAGAGAATTTGCTGTTAGAGAGATACTCTATGGTGAACATGAAACTCTGAATCCTGATGACATTCCTGTGGGAACTGGTCTTGCTAAAAAGCTCATCAAACTTGCTCCTTCTAATTATGCAAACATTCTGGCAAGCAGAATTGTGTCAAGAAATTATGGTGGAGCTCCTCCTACGGCTGGCCAATTCACTGATCAAATGAGACAATTGAGAAGAGCGTGACACATGTTTCTTTGGTTTCAGCCATTGAAACTCTGTCGGGAAAAATTGAGAATTGCATGAGAGAGTTGAAGGATGAATTTAAAAATTCCATATCCCAATTGGCACAAAGAGATAATTCCAATTCTTCCTCTAGGTGGATTCAAGTTTCATCTGTGAGGAATAGATGTCCTCCCAGGAAGTCATTCCAAAACAGATCGAACCAAAACAGACCACCAAGGCAATCATGTAAGACTATTTGGATAACTCTACGTGATCTACTTGCTGAGAATATGAACAGGTGGGATGGCCAACCAACTTCTAATCTTTTCAGGAGACTGAGAGAACTGCAAAGTGGCAGAACCCGAGGTAGCAATATCAGAAGGGTAGCTGTTACTTCCACAGTTCCCCAGAACAACTCTAATAGCTCCAACAGTGGCTCCAGTTCTAACACTGCACACTGTGCTCAATGCGCATGTGGGCATATTCCCCATAACTAGGGATGCCCTGCCTCCCACCAGGGGGAGGAGAGGGATAACAGAGATAATAGAATCTATTGGGATGCGTACATCCAGTGGCCTGGCACTTCACAATTTCAGAAGTACAGGGCCTTGGTTGACACAGGAGCTCAGTGCACCATACAGCCATCAAATTATCAGGGATCAGAGTCTATAACTATTTTGGGAGTCACAGGTGGATCTCAAGAATTAAGTAAGGTGGAGGTTAATATAAGTTTAACTGGTAAACAATGGAGGAAGCATACAGTTGTGATCAGACCTGATGCACTTTGTATTTTGGGAATTGATTTTCTGAGAGAAGGGCGTTTCAAAGACCCTAGAGGTTATAAATCGGCTTTTGGAGTAGCTTCAGTAGAAATTGATGGACAAAAATTGAAGCTGTCTGCTAGGCCTGAGCTTCCTGATGAATCTGCAGTTGTGGAACAACATAAAATTGAGGACATTAAATTGCCGGTTGCTTCTCAGACATTGTATCACAGACAGTACAGAATCAACCGTGACTCTTTGTTGCCCATTCAGAATCTGATTCATCAGTTGGAGAGTCAGAAAGTCATCAACAAAACTCATTCACCTTTCAACAGTCCAGTGTGGCCTGTGTGAAAGCAGAATGGAGACTGGTGTCTGACAGTGTACCGCGATTGAGAGATGGAGAAAAAGCTTGATGCAAGCAAAGTGTCTGCTTTATTGTACAAAGTCTTTTCTTTATATAGGTTAACATAATCAAAAGAAACTTGTGCTTGGTAATAAGATGTGTCCATGCAACAGTTACAGACTCATGATTGTCTGCCAAGAAAATGCCAGGGAGGACACATCGCGGGGCAAGGCCCAGGCAAGTGTTAGACAAAAGGCCAACAATCAAGAATCTCTTATCTAAGTTCAGAGAGAAGACAAAAGACTCTCTTGCAATGTTTACCAGCTCTTATTCTCAGACATTGTGTGGCTTCCTGAGTCACAATGGCTGTTGGTAATTAGCTTAAGGCTTTTTCTCTCTACACAGTTGCAGTTTTTCCCAAGGTCTGTTCCATACAAGGGCTAAAACATTTCCTTCTATCAACTGAGCATTGCTTGAGGTTCTACTCCATAAATTCAGTGCACCAACAGTCGACTACCGAGCCCTGAATGAAGTAACTCCACCTATGAGTGCAGCAGTACCAGACAAGATGGAACTCCAGTATGAGCTGGAAACCAAAGAGGCCAAATGGTATACTACCATAGACATTGCTAATGCATTTTCTCTATTCCCATAGCAGAGGAAAGCAGGTCTCAGTTTGCTTACGCCTGTAGAAGAATCCAGTACACTTTCAACAGACTGCCAGTGGGCTGGATCCACAGCTCCAGCATCTGTCATGCAGTAATCCACGATGATCTGGAGAAAGGTGGTGCTCCAGAACACATCCAGTTCATCGATGATGTCATCATCTGGGATAAAACTGCTGAAGAAGTCTTCGAGAAAAGTAACAAAATCATTGACATTCTTCTGAATGCAGGTTTTGCCATCAAGCAAGACAAGGTGAAAGGACCTACCAGAGAGATTCAGTTTCTGGGAGTGCGGTGGCAGGATGGACACCAACACATTCCACTGGATGTGGTAAATAGAGTCTCTACCATGGCAGATCCCACGAAAAATCAAAAAACCCTATGTTTCTTGGGGACAGTGGGATTTTGGAGACTGCACATTCCTGGATACAGTCAGAATGTGACACCTCTGTATGATGTGACTCGAAGGAGAAACAGTTTCCACTGGGGACCTGAAAAACAAGCAGCTTTTGACCAGATAAAGCAAGAAGTAGTTCAAGCAGTGGGTCTGGGACCTGTCCAAAATGGTCCAGACATTAAGAACATTTTGTACATGGCTGCAAGTGACAATGGTGCAACCTGGTGCTTGTGGCAAAAAGCTCCAGGTGAGACACATGGATGACCTCTTGGTTTCTGGAGTTGAGGTTACAGAGATTCAGAGGTTAATTATACTCCAACAGAGAAAGAGATTCTAGCTGCCTATGAAGGAGTGAAAGCAGCTTCTGAAGTGATTGGAACTGAATCACAAGTTCTCTCAGCTCCCAGATTACCACTTTTGAATTGGATGTTCAAAGGCAAAGGCTCCACACCACATCATGCCACAGCTTCCACCTGCTCAAAGTGGATGGCTCTGATAACACAGAGAGCTTGGATGGGAAATCTTGAAAGGCCTGGTCTGGTTGGCCTGAAGGTACCAACTGTGCTAAACCTCAGAGGAGAAAGTAACTCGTGCTGAGGAAGTTCCTCCTTACAATGACCTTTCTGATGAAGATAAGAAAAATGCTTTGTTCACAGACGGTTCCTGTCATCTTGTTGGAAACAAGCAAAGGTGGAAGTCTGCAGTGTGGAGTCCAATGTGCTGAGTTGCAGAGGCAAAGGATGGAGAAGGAGAATCTAGTCAGTTTGCAGAGGTAACAGCCGTCCAGCTAGCTCTTGATGTAGCTGAACATGAGAGATGGCCAAAGCTTTATCTCTACACTGACTCATGGATGGTAGCCAATGCTCTATGGGGTTGGCTAAAAAACTGGAAAAAGAATGGTTGGCAGAGGAAAGGAAAGCCTATAAGGGCAGCCGACCTGTGGTAGGGGGAACTGGAAAATAGTTTGTCTCTTTGAAAACAAAGCGAGGAAAAAGGGAACAGGGAAACAGGGACACAGGGACTGTCAGTTGACTCAGGGCTCTCAGGGTTTTCAGGGTTTGTGCACCGTAGATTCCTCATGGATTCTTCCTTTGGACGTGATGTAGCTGCACAACAGTCAGAAATTAAACTCTTTCAGCTAAAGTTAAATTTCTTTGTGGAATACACTGAGTTTCACCATTGTCTTACATTACCCAATAAGTGTGACCTAGACCTTCAGCTGAAACCACCCCTCAGACAGGTTTAGCCTCTCCTGAGGGAGAAAATATCCAAACAGTTTAACCTAACAGATTCTTTTCTCTAACAACAGGAACTCTATCACCTTCTACTTTCTGTAGTAGATCTGAATGTGCAGGTCCAGCTCAATTCACTGAACCTCTACTATTTACCAGCCAGGTTGCTTCTGCTAAATGTTTTTCCCAGTTTTTCAAAGATCCACTCCCCATGGCTTTAAGAGTGGTCTTCAGCAAATCATTGTGGTGTTCAATCTTCCCTGAAACTGGTGCATAGTAGGGAATATGAAAAATCCACTCAATACTGTGCTCTTTTGCCCAGTTCTTTACAAGATTATTCGTGAAATTAATTCCGTTGTCTGACTCAATCCTCTCTGGAGTTCCGTGTCTCCACAGGATTTGTCTCTCCAGACCAAGAATGGCGTTGCGTGCAGTTGCATGTGGAACTGGATAAGTTTCTAATCATCCAGTGTTTGCCTATACCACAGTAAGCAGGTATTGCTTACCAGAAGGAGAACATGGTAGAGTGATGTAGTCAATCTGCCAAGCTTCACCATACTTGTATTTGGACCATCTGTCACCATACCAGAAGAGCTTAATTTACTTTGCCTGCTTAATAGCAGCACAAATGTCACAATCATAGATGACTTGTGTGATATCATCCATGGAAATGTCTATGGATCTGTCACGAGCCCACTGGTATGTTGCATCTCTGCCTTGATGTCCTGACGAATTGTGAGCTCACTGAGCTAAGAACGTCTCACCTCAGTGTTTCCAGTCAAGAACAAGATCAGAATCCATGTCTACTTGAGAAATTCTTGCATCCAGATCTGCCTGATGCCTGTGTTGTTGTTTCTGAGTAGTTCTCTTAGGAATGTGAGCATCAATGTGTCTCACCTTCACTGGAATTCACTCGACTTGATCTGCAATGCCCTGCCACAGGTCAGCTGCCCAAATAGGCTTTCCTTTCCTCTGCCAACCATTCTTTTTCCAGTTTTTTAGCCAACCCCAAAGAGCATTGGCTATCATCCATGAGTCAGTGTAGAGATAAAGCTTTGGCCATCTCTCATGTTCAGCTACGTCAAGAGCTAGCTGGACAGTAATTACCTCTGCAAACTGACTAGATTCTCCTTCTCCATCCTTTGCCTCTGCAACTTGGCACATTTGACTCCACACTGCAGACTTCCATCTTCGCTTGTTTCCAACAAGATGACAGGAACCGTCTGTGAACAAAGCATTTTTCTTATCTTCATCAGAAAGGTCATTGTAAGGAGGAACTTCCTCAGCACGAGTTACTTTCTCCTCTGAGGTTTAGCACAGTTGGTACCTTCAGGCCAACCAGACCAGGCCTTTCAAGATTTCCCATCCAAGCTCTCTGTGTTATCAGAGCCATCCACTTTGAGCAGGTGGAAGCTGTGGCATGATGTGGTGTGGAGCCTTTGCCTTTGAACATCCAATTCAAAAGTGGTAATCTGGGAGCTGAGAGAACTTGTGATTCAGTTCCAATCACTTCAGAAGCTGCTTTCACTCCTTCATAGGCAGCTAGAATCTCTTTCTCTGTTGGAGTATATTTAACTTCTGAACCTCTGTAACCTCAACTCCAGAAACCAAGAGGTCATCCATGTGTCTCACCTGGAGCTTTTTGCCACAAGCACCAGGTTGCACCATTGTCACTTGCAGCCGTGTACAAAATGTTCTTAATGTCTGGACCATTTTGGACAGGTCCCAGACCCACTGCTTGAACTACGTCTTGCTTTATCTGGTCAAAAGCTGCTTATTGTTCAGGTCCCCAGTGGAAACTGTTTCTCCTTCAAGTCACATCATACAGAGGTTTCACAATCTGACTGTATCCAGGAATGTGCAGTCTCCAAAATCCCACTGTCCCCAAGAAACATAGGGTTTTTTGATTTTTCGTGGGATCTGCCATGGTAGAGACTCTATTTACCACATCCAGTGGAATGTGTTGGCGTCTGTGGCCGTTTGAGGCTGTGTCCTTAAGAAAGGGAATATTGTGGACCGAAGTTGGTAAACGGAAAGAATAATCTAAACTAATTTCATTGGTGAAGTGGGAGGAAGCACCTTCTGAACTGGGAGTGCAGGAGAAAGTATCCTGGGCACTCCGGAACTTTATCTTTGGTCTTGCTTCCGCCTCTTCTTCAGGCAGCAGCTTTCTGTGCTGGGCTTTCTGCCAAGGCTTCGGCCTTCAAACTGACAAACCTGATAAGGCCTGTATTAACTGCTTCCAATTAACACAAAACTGCTTTTAACTTTTTTTCCTCTCTCTCTCTTTTCTAACCTGCTCTGGGGAAAGGGGGGAGAGAGGGGAGAGCGGAGGTGGGGAACCCCTCGGCAAGGGGGGTTACTCTCCTTTCTGTGTTACTTTATTGTTTATCTTTGTATATATTGTAAATATTGTAAATTTGTAAATATTCCCCTACATATCCTACATTGCTTTGCAAATATAAAGCTCCACTGCTTTGCTAATTCAGCTTGTGAGTTTTTTTTTCCTTTCCCTTCAATTTTTCTTTCCCTTTACTTTACAAGGGGGAAGGGAAGAGGCTTTTTGGCCTTACCCTTCCAACCCACCACAGCGTCCATCCTGCCACCGCACTCCCAGAAACTGAATCTCTCTGGTAGGTCCTTTCACCTTGTCTTGCTTGATGGCAAAACCTGCATTCAGAAGAATGTCAATGATTTTGTTACTTTTCTCGAAGACTTCTTCAGCAGTTTTATCCCAGATGATGACATCATCGATGAACTGGATGTGTTCTGGAGCACCACCTTTCTCCAGATCATCGTGGATTACTGCATGACAGATGCTGGAGCTGTGGATCCAGCCCACTGGCAGTCTGTTGAAAGTGTACTGGATTCTTCTACAGGCGTAAGCAAACTGAGACCTGCTTTCCTCTGCTATGGGAATAGAGAAAAATGCATTAGCAATGTCTATGGTAGTATACCATTTGGCCTCTTTGGTTTCCAGCTCATACTGGAGTTCCATCTTGTCTGGTACTGCTGCACTCATAGGTGGAGTTACTTCATTCAGGGCTCGGTAGTCGACTGTTGGTGCACTGAATTTATGGAGTAGAACCTCAAGCAATGCTCAGTTGATAGAAGGAAATGTTTTAGCCCTTGTATGGAACAGACCTTGGGAAAAACTGCAACTGTGTAGAGAGAAAAAGCCTTAAGCTAATTACCAACAGCCATTGTGACTCAGGAAGCCACACAATGTCTGAGAATAAGAGCTGGTAAACATTGCAAGAGAGTCTTTTGTCTTCTCTCTGAACTTAGATAAGAGATTCTTGATTGTTGGCCTTTTGTCTAACACTTGCCTGGGCCTTGCCCCGCGATGTGTCCTCCCTGGCATTTTCTTGGCAGACAATCATGAGTCTGTAACTGTTGCATGGACACATCTTATTACCAAGCACAAGTTTCTTTTGATTATGTTAACCTATATAAAGAAAAGACTTTGTACAATAAAGCAGACACTTTGCTTGCATCAAGCTTTTCTCCATCTCTCAATCGGTACACTGTCAGACACCAGTCTCCATTCTGCTTTCACACAGGCCACACTGGACTGTTGAAAGGTGAATGAGTTTTGTTGATGACTTTCTGACTCTCCAACTGATGAATCAGATTCTGAATGGGCAACAAAGAGTCACGGTTGATTCTGTACTGTCTGTGATACAATGTCTGAGAAGCAACCGGCAATTTAATGTCCTCAATTTTATGTTGTTCCACAACTGCAGATTCATCAGGAAGCTCAGGCCTAGCAGACAGCTTCAATTTTTGTCCATCAATTTCTACTGAAGCTACTCCAAAAGCCGATTTATAACCTCTAGGGTCTTTGAAACGCCCTTCTCTCAGAAAATCAATTCCCAAAATACAAAGTGCATCAGGTCTGATCACAACTGTATGCTTCCTCCATTGTTTACCAGTTAAACTTATATTAACCTCCACCTTACTTAATTCTTGAGATCCACCTGTGACTCCCAAAATAGTTATAGACTCTGATCCCTGATAATTTGATGGCTGTATGGTGCACTGAGCTCCTGTGTCAACCAAGGCCCTGTACTTCTGAAATTGTGAAGTGCCAGGCCACTGGATGTACGCATCCCAATAGATTCTATTATCTCTGTTATCCCTCTCCTCCCCCCTGGTGGGAGGCAGGGCATCCCTAGTTATGGGGAATATGCCCACATGCGCATTGAGCACAGTGTGCAGTGTTAGAACTGGAGCCACTGTTGGAGCTATTAGAGTTGTTCTGGGGGAACTGTGGAAGTAACAGCTACCCTTCTGATATTGCTACCTCGGGTTCTGCCACTTTGCAGTTCTCTCAGTCTCCTGAAAAGATTAGAAGTTGGTTGGCCATCCCACCTGTTCATATTCTCAGCAAGTAGATCACGTAGAGTTATCCAAATAGTCTTACATGATTGCCTTGGTGGTCTGTTTTGGTTCGATCTGTTTTGGAATGACTTCCTGGGAGGACATCTATTCCTCACAGATGAAACTTGAATCCACCTAGAGGAAGAATTGGAATTATCTCTTTGTGCCAATTGGGATATGGAATTTTTAAATTCATCCTTCAACTCTCTCATGCAATTCTCAATTTTTCCCGACAGAGTTTCAATGGCTGAAACCAAAGAAACATGTGTCACGCTCTTCTCCAATTGTCTCATTTGATCAGTGAATTGGCCAGCCGTAGGAGGAGCTCCACCATAATTTCTTGACACAATTCTGCTTGCCAGAATGTTTGCATAATTAGAAGGAGCAAGTTTGATGAGCTTTTTAGCAAGACCAGTTCCCACAGGAATGTCATCAGGATTCAGAGTTTCATGTTCACCATAGAGTATCTCTCTAACAGCAAATTCTCTCAGGTGCTTAATTCCCTCATCTATGGTAGTCCAGGGTTTAGGATTCCATGGAAGATCATCTTGGGAACGGTATCTCATGAAAACTGCAAATAAAAGGTGTACCCACAGATTAACCTTACCGAGAATTTTGGCTAGATGTTTATCTATTCCATTATCCTTTGAGAGACTTCCTAGCTGAGCTGCTGACTCATGTCCAACTATTACAGTTGGAGCACCTGTATTATAACAGCTACCTAGCCAAGCTAGAACTGGCTCCTTATATGCTCTGATGTAATCCCTACAGACGTTTCGAAGCTCTTCGTGAGGGAAGAACATTCAGAAATGTCATGTCCTTCTTCCTTCTTTGCCCCTTCTTCCTCACCTTGTTGTCCCCAGAATCCTGCTGTCACTCTCCTAAGGATCTCTTTAAGCTGAAAAGCACCACCACTAGCTGCTATCCTACCAGGAATTTACAGCTGCCTTAACAGAAGCGAACATGTTTTGAGATGGACCAGCTGCTTTGGAGGACACTTCTAGTCCTGCTGAGGAAGAAGGAGGAAATGGTTTTGCCTCGTTAATGGCTGCTGAAGATGGGGGGGGGAGCCACCATGTTGGGAGCTGCCGCTGTTCCTGGTTGATTGCCAGGCTCACCAACAACACCACTCAAAGTAGCCTTTCTGATAACCTTTTTAGCTTTATCTTTAACTGATACATATTCTACACTCTCCTCATCACTAGAAGTCTCTGGAGTAGAGCCAGAGCTATGCTTCTTCTCTTTGATCTACGTTTAATAATGAAACAGGCCTTAGATACCTTTTTCTCTTGGCACAGAGCTACTAACAAGTACGCAATCACTATCATCAGAGACTTCCTAGCTGAGCTGTTGACTCGTGTCCAACTATTACAGTTGGAGCACCTGTATCATAACATCTACCTAGCCAAGTTAGAATTGGCTCCTTATCTGCCCTGGTGTAATCTTTACGGATATTTCTCAGCTCTTCGCAAGGCGAAGGACATTCAGAAATATCATCTCCCTCTCCATCTACCACATCTTCCTGAACACGTTGTCCCCATAATCCTGCTGTCACTCTCCTAAGGATCTCTCAAAGCTGAGAAGCACCCTTAGCTGCTGTCCTAGCTGAAGCTCTTTCTTGTGTTGATCTCAATAATTCGGCTAGATCTTTAAAACAAATCTCTTCCTCCTCAGCTTCCTCCTCAGCAGGATCTTTTCTAGTAGAAGGTCCCTCACCAGGATCAGTCTCCTGCTCTTCTTCCCCATTAGCTCCTGGATCAGTTTTAGCCTTTCCACTTCTAGTCTTTAAAACTGCTTCTTGCTGATTTGGGGCTGTGTTTGAATTTACAGCCACCTTGACAGAAGCAGACAGGTTTTGAGACAGATCAGTTGCTGTGGGAGTGGCTTCCGGTCCCACTGAGAGAGTGGGTGGAAGTGACTGTGCCTCATTAATGGCCGAAGAAGAAGAAGGAGGGGAAACCACTATGTTGGGAGCTGCTGCCACCCCTGGCAGCTTGCCAGAATCAGCAACAGAGCCATTCAAAGCAGCTTTTCCAATAGACTTTTTAACTTTAACTCACACAGATTCTCCATTCTCCTCATCCCTAGACATCTCTGGGGCTGACCCAGAGGTATACCACCTTCTCTTTGATCAATGCTTAATAATAAAACATGCTCTGGACATCTTTTTCTCCCGACGCCAAGAATACAGTAGATACACATTAGTTATCACCAGCAGCAGGATTACACACATCAAATAAACCACCTTTGGATCCCAGCCATCACTTAAAATTACCCTTTCACCTACTGGGATCTTAAACTCCCTTATCTCAATCAGGAGAGTGCTAGAGGTCACATTCCTGTATCTGGCAGGCCAGAAAAAGTCCAGACAGCATCCATACAGAAGCCTTATTCTATACATAAACCACAAATAAATTTTCTGCATCAAATATTTACCTAGATGATTGATAAGGGGGCCCAGACAATACTTATAGATCAGAACCCCCAAAATTGAGAAAAACATACGCTCCAAAATCCAAAACACCTTCATGTTTGCTAGTCTGGCTCGAGCAAGCAATAAATCAAGCTAATTATCTGGCCCACGTTGGGTGCCAAAAAGAGATGTGGTGGGTTTGAGAGAAAGGCCCAGACTTCTTCCCCCACAAGGAGAAAAAGAAATAAAAACCACAGCTAGCCAGCCAGAGGAGCAAAAGTGGAAATGCTATATTTACAAGCAATTTTTAGGGATTGCAGGATATATACACAATTTTCAGTATTTACAATATATACACAGAAATATACAACAAAGTGTCAAAAAACAATAATGCAGGAACGAAATCCCCCCCCCACTCTGGAGGAGGGTTCCCCCCCTGTACCCCCTTCTCTCCCCTTTTTCCACAAAGAGGGTTAAAAAGAGAGAAAAAGAGCAATGTTAATAAAGCAGAATATGTTAGTAAGCCTTAGTTTGCTTATCTGTCCAAGGTCAGTCTGGCAGGGAGCCCAGAGGCAGATGAGCTGGAAAGGAGAAAGGAAGGAGCAAAACTAAGGAAAGTCCCAGCAGCACCTAAGCTTAAAACTTCCTTTTTACCAATCCACCAATGAAATCAGTTTAGAATATCTGATTGTTTTCATCAACATTCCAAAACATTCAGCCATAGTGTCCCAGTACTGTCCTTTTCTTAAAGGCACAGCCTCAAATGGTCACACCCCCCTTCTGGAGGAGAAGGGAATTTTGTTCTGTATCACTTTCTTTGCTGTATATTTTGTATATATTGTAAATACAGTGTATATTGTGTATACATTCACTGCATTTCATCTTGCTTGTAAATATAACTCTAATTCATCTCTACTTCTCCAACTGAGTCAGCCGTGGTTTCTTTCTTTGTGGGGGATGGAGAGTTAGGCCTTCTCTCAACACCACAGTCTTGCGCTCCTAACCCCTCATCAACTTTGTTGCCATTCTCTGGACTCATTACAGCAAGCCAATATCCTTCCTAAACTGAGGGGCCCAGGACTCAAGGTGTGGCCTAACATGTGCTGAGTACAGGGGCAGAATGACCTCCTTCTTCCTGCTGGCCATACTGTTCCTGATCCAGGCCAGGATGCCATTGGCCCTCCTGGCTACCTGGGCACACTGCTAGCTCATGTTTAGCCTACTATCAACCAGCACCTTCAGGTCCCTCTCTACCTGGCTGCTCTCCAGCCACTCTGACCCTAGCCTGTAGCACTGCATGGGGTTGCTATTGCCAATGTGCAGTACCTGCCACTTGGATGTGTTAAATCTCATGCCCTTGGACTCTGCCTACCTGTCCAGCCTGTCAAGGTCCCTCTACAGAGCTCTTCTACCCTCTAACAGATCAACACCTGCCCCAGCTTGGTGTCATCTGTAAACTTACTGATGATGGACTCAATGCCCTCATCCAGATCATCAATGAAGATATTAAAGAGCATGGGTCCCAGCACAGATCCCAGGGGGACACCACTAGTGACTGGCTTCTGGATGGATGTGGCACCATGCACCACCACTCTCTGGGATCAGCCCTCCAGCCAGTTCCTAAGCCAGCACAGAGTGCTCCTGTCCAAGCCATAAACTGACACCTTGGTCAGGAGTTTGCTGTGGGGAACGGTGTCATAGGCCTTGCTGAAGTCCAGGCAGACTACATCCACAGCCTTCCCCACATCCACCGGGTGGGTCGCCTGATCATAGAAGATAAGGTTGGTCAGGCAGGACCTGGGACCTGCTGACTGAACCTGATCCCTTGGCCATCCTGGAAGTGCTGTGTGATTGCACTCAAGATGGCCTGTTCCATAATCTTGCCTGGCATTGAGGTCAGGCTGGCCAGCTTCCAGTCTTCTGGGATCTCTCCAGTGAGCCAGGACTGCTGAAAAATGATGGAAAGTGGCCCAGCTACCTCATCTGCCAGCTCTCTCAGCACCCTAGGATGGATCCCATCCAGTCTAGTGGACTTGTGGGGATCCAAGTGGCTAAGGAGGTCTCTAACTACTTCCTCCTGGATCACAAGGGAGTTATACTGCTCCCTGACTCCATCTGCCAGCTCTGCAGGCCAGCTGTCCAGAAAACAACCTATCCTGCTATTAAAATTTGAGGCAAAGAAGGTGTTAAGTACCTTTGCCTTTTCCTCATTTATTGTTACTATGTTCCCCTCCATGTCCACTGAGGACTGGAGGTTGTTCTTGCCCCACTTGTTGCTATTAATGTATTTATAGGATTTTTTGTTCTTCACAGCAGTGGCTAGCCTAATCTCTAAATGGGCTTCTACCTCTCTTATTCTATTCCTACAGGACCTAGCAACATCTTTAAACATTCTATGGGTCACCTCACCTTCTTTCCTGTGGTGGGCTACACCCAACCTGAAAATGGAGACAGGGGCTTGTGAGAGTTTTTTTTCCCTCCCTGGACAGTGTTTGTCCCCCTGATTTGGACTGTTCCACTCTCCCCCCACCTTGTCCCGCAGGGGTATAAAAGGGAGGACATTGCAGCCACTGCTCTCTTCCTTCTGCTTCATGGGGATGAAAGGGAGTTGCTGCTGACTTGCTGCTCCTCTGCCACGTGGTCCTCCCTGCTGCTTTCACACTTTGCAAAGAACTGGTACTGTATCTCATATTTTTCTTTTCCTTTTCCCATCCATCCTTGTTCCTTACCCCTGTGAACCCTGCCTGTCATTGTTACATAAATATATCTATACATATATATTGTTTAAAAAAAAAAAAGTCTTTGCCTCTCTACTTCCAAGCCGAACCCAAGTAATTTCTTGGTGGATTTGCTCCCTTCCCTTTTTTTTTTCCTCTCTCTACTCGGGAAGAGGAGAAGGGAAAACAGGGGAGGAATTCTCAGCATTGCCCCCATCTGAGCTTTTAAGCCCCAGTTAAGGCTCAAACCACTAATGGGACGGAGACTGGAGTCAATACAGCTGACCAATATGATCGAGTATTGTTCCTTTATTGTTCCAGTATTGCAGGCCTATGGTGAGAGTATAGCACAGTAAAATAAAGCATAGAAGAAGAAGGGAAAGGAAAGGCAGAAATGTGTAGCAAGGGAACTTCTACAACTTACATAAACTCGGAGTGCCTTGTTGGCATGGCTTCATTGGTTCCCTATGAGTGACCACACATCACACTATTACAGATTATTGGGTCCAACTACTAATGACACGCGAGGTTTGTTGATGCAGGTGCATGTCCTGTTGTCCCAGGATAACTTTCTGTGTTTATAGCTACCAGTGCCCTGCTTTAGTTACATGCTGCAGGCACAACACTCTTTTTCTACACTGCTAGCTGGCTCTGAACTTATGCTTAGCATGGCCTACCGTCATATTAGGCTCTAGACCTGCACTGCCAGATTGCTCACACTGCTCGTCGCTGGCATTGTCACAAATCCACCTTTTTGTTTTTGTAAGCAATCTGGCCATGGGAGTTATTTTCATCCCATACAAGATACTACTTGCATACACAGAAGCAAGCAAATTAAAGCTAAGCTGTATAGCAAAAGCAAAAGTTCTGTGTGCAGTGTGTCTAACAGACTGATGTAACCCATACAAGGCACAAAGCTTAAATTGAACTAGTTAGAATGCTCTAACAGAGTTGGCATACTACATGGTCAAAGATAACAAACAATGTAAAGAAGAGCTTAGATCTTAATAGTTCCGATCTTTACATTTCACTCCTCTGATTGACAGAGAAGCCTTGATTATGCCTGAACACATTGCACACAGAGATTAAGGCACAAATGCAATCCTTAGCACTGTGTTTTACAATCTGCTTTAGAGTTATGTTGCATCTTTATTTTCTCTAGGATGGTCAAAAATCATGAATAGTTTAATGGTAGCAAGATTTCTTTAATCTGTAAAGGTAGATCTGGCCAGGCTCTAGCTTCACAGACAGAAAGCTTGCAGGTAAACAGCAAGAGCAAAAGAGCTCCATTGCTTTGCCCAATATAAAATTACACATAATAATGTGTTTTTCCTCATCCTAGTAATTCTGGTCTCTTAATGTTCACACAAGAGTTAAGCAGTCACGACACTCAGTTATAAGTTAGATGCTTTCTGTTGATATCTTGGATTATCGTGACAGTCGTTGAGGTCAGTGCTAAGCAGGTTTGCTGATTGTCGTTTTCATGACAGTTGTATCGTGTTTGTGTGTCTTGCGGGGAGAGGGTCCAACTACTAATGACACGCGAGGTTTGTTGATGCAGGTGCATGTCCTGTTGTCCCAGGATAACTTTCTGTGTTTATAGCTACCAGTGCCCTGCTTTAGTTACATGCTGCAGGAACAGCACTGTTTTTCTACGCTGCTAGTTGGCTCTGCACTT
This sequence comes from Melanerpes aurifrons, assembly GCA_011125475.1. NCBI lineage: Eukaryota > Metazoa > Chordata > Aves > Piciformes > Picidae > Melanerpes > Melanerpes aurifrons. The sequence goes on from WWNC01000105.1 coordinate 2,023,479, forward strand.
ATGGTGAGCATGGCCTACCAACATGTCAGGCTCTAGGCCTGCACTGCCAGATTGCTTACACTGCTTGTCACAGGAATTGCTGCAAACCACCACAATTTTTGGCATCCAGCATGGGGCTTGGAACTTAATATTTTATTTGGAAAGTAAAACTTTGTCTGAAAGAAAGGGATTGGAAGTAGAGATGTCGATTTTGAAGAATCTGATGTTCCAAGCTTTTGCATGGGTGTTTGGCTGCATCTTTGGAAGCCATATCTACAAATTAATAACTTACCATGTGGTGCGGTTAATTGTAGAGATGCTGCTTGTCTGGATAAAAATTTTACCAATGCAGTTGGTCATGTACCTCTTGAATTCCTTGAATTTTACTGCCAGTGGTAATTTCTCTAACATAAAAGATTTTCCTGTAGCAAGATATGAAACTGCTAAAAATGCAGTAGTGGTTTGTGATTGTGTTGCAGAATGCTGTATTCAAGGGGTGTAATGGCAGCTGGTTTGTTTTGAGAACAGAGGGTAAATGTTCAGATTGTTTTGGCTTCAGACGGGAACCTCATGCCAACTTTCTCAGGAGCCATGGAATGTTTACCTCAGATAAGTCCTGTGCTGCGGTTGCACTTGTGTGAGAAGATGTGGTTCTTCAAAGAATACAGGAGAAAGACCTCCCCTGCCTCATCTGCAACCCCTACCACAAAGAAGACACATGTTCAAAAAGCCCAAGAAGTTGCTAGAACTCATTATCCCTGCTTTCTATTAAGCATAAGCATAAATATGTAGATGGTGTAGTTATATAGAGAGAAGTTAGGACATGTAAGGTGCTTTTTGGCAGAGACTGGAGGTATCTGGGGTGGGGGGGAAGGTCTCTGTGGCCCGGCGCACTGTTTCTCTCTCTCCTTTATTTTCCTGATGCTTGCTTGCTGCTTCTTAATAAAACAACTCTCACAAGAAACTTGGACATTTTCTTGTGTGGCCCGTTTATATCAGTTTTAGTTCATTGGTCGGGAAAGTTCACTTGACTTTCTGTTCTCCCCCACCATTTGGTGGCTTCATTGGTGATTGGGGAGATCAGGAGGCAGAGCTTTCCACACTCAAATACGAGCAAGCAAGGGAAATTTTTCTTTTTTCTTTTATCTTTTTTCCTTTTTTATTTTCCGTCTTTTTCTTCTTTTGTCAAAGTCCAATTGGCGGTGTTACTCCTGAGAGGCCCTATGCATGGGATCCAGGATATTTGGTGAGTTTTGACTGGGTAGGGATCCTGGCTACGGGGTCCCAGAATTTCACTGTGGGTGGGGATTCCAGGATTCTGGGTGGTAGTCAAGTCGTCTTCACAGCCCTGGAGAATTCAGGCTGTGAGGGGCAGCATTGTTTCCACAGTCTAGGGGCTGTGGAGACTGGTCATTCATAGGGATTGGGCAACCAGCACTGCATCCCGGTTTCTGGTGTCCCAGCAGTGTGGGACCTGATTCGGGAGTTTTTGGTATCCTGCGGTCTGGTTTCTAGAGGGGCCTGGGCCGTGGGGGCCTGTTTCATGGTGGTGTTTGTGAGTTTGGTGTCCCGGTTTCCAGTGTTCCGGCAGTGGGGGACCCAGTTCGGGAGTTTTTGGTGTCCTACGGTCGGTTCCTTGTGGGGCTTGAACTGTGAGGCCTGTGGTGTGGTTTTTCAAGGGTTTGACGTCCTGATTTCCAGGGGAGACCTCAGTTTGAGGGACTTGCTTTGGGAGTTTTTTTCCTGTGGTCTTGTACTTCCGCAGGAGGGCGGGGGAGCTGGGCTGCAACATTTGGGAGGGTTTGTTTTCTTTTATGCATTTTGACTTTGCAAGGGATCGGCACAGTGAGGAGTCAGTCATTCGCAGGGAGCAGGACTGGTGCTATGAAAGAACGTAGCATTTGTATTGTGGTAACCAGGAGATCATGGTGGTTTAACACCTAGTGGTTTGGAGTCAGCACTTTCAACTTGCTTGGTTCAGAGCCGGTACTTCATTGCCATGGGTTGGTTTTGATCCCCAGTCAGTGATTAGTGATTCGGAGAATGGGACAAAAGAAAAGCAAGTAATCAGAACTTCCTCCCATTCCCCTAGAGAGTGTGTTAGGGACCATGTTACAGTATTGGGATGATGATGAGTCAAGAAAGGGAAAATCAGTGGAAAAAATGGTTTACTACTGTATGCAAGTATGGCCAAAAAAACCATTATCACCTTACGTGTTTTGGCCCATAGTTGGATCTTTTGATGATTGGATTTGCCAAGCTTTGAGCCATCATGTGAATTCTAAAAAGTGGTTTAGTAGGGAAGAAGCTGAATATGCTGCTGTTTGGATTAGGGCTTCACGCCCTACCCCTGTTCCCATATTTACATTAACAACTGAGGATAAGTACAAGGAAAACGAGAAGGAGAAATCTGAACCTTTGGATAACTCAGCACCACCTTACCAGAACTTGAACAGGGGTCCCCTGCAACCGATAGCCCCTCTTCCTGCTCATTCACCATCTCAAAGGAGCAGAGTTAGGAATGACCAAGAAGAAGGTAATACAGGTTTACATCCACTCAGGGAAGTGCCTATGGAGGGGCATCGGGGAGGAAGAGGATTTGTCACTGTCCCTCTTAACTCATCAGAGGTCTGCAGTTTCAAGAAAGAGATGGGTACCCTGTTAGATAATCCCCTAGGTGTATCTGAGAGGCTGAACCAATTTTTGGGTCCCAATATATACACCTGGAAAGAGATACAGTCTATTTTGAGTATCCTATTCACTGCAGAGGAAAGAAACATGATCAGACAGGCCGGTATGAGAATATGGGAAAGGCACAATCGGGGGGGCCACCAGGAGATCAGAAGTGGCCTAATGAAGATCCTCAGTGGGACCATCAACAGCTTCAAGGGAGACAGAATATGAGACACCTGAGAACTATAATAATACAAGGAATTAAAGAAGCTGTACCCAGAAATTTTTATAAAGCTTTTATTTAGAATAAACTTTATTTTATTTAGAATAAACCAAACTAGGTTGGAAGAGACCTTCAAGATCATCACATCCAACCCATCATCCAATCCAACCCACCCAAACAGCTAACCCATGGCACCAAGTACCCCATCAAGTCTCCTCCTGAACACCTCCAATGACGGTGACTGCACCACCTCCCTGGGCAGCCCATTCCAATGGGCAACCACTCTCTCTGTATAGAACTTCTTCCTAACATCCAACTTGAACCTCCCCTGGCGCAGCCTGAGACTGTGTCCTCTTGTTCTGGTACTGGTTGCCTGGGAGAAGAGACCAACCTCTGCCTCCCTTCAGATAGTTGTAGAGAGTGATAAGATCACCCCTGAGTCTCCTCTTCTCCAGGATAAGCAACCCCAGCACCCTCAGTCTCTACTCATAGGGCTTGTGTTCCAATCCCCTCACCAACTTTGTTGCACTTCTCTGGACTCGTTCCAGCAAGTCAACATCCTTCCTAAACTGAGGGGCCCAGAACTGGACACAGTACTCGAGGTGTGGCCTAACCAGTGCAGTGTACAGGGGCAGAATGACCTCCCTGCTCCTGCTGGCCACACTGTTCCTGATGCAGGCCAGGATGCCGTTGGCCCTCTTGGCTGCCTGGGCACACTGCAGACTCATGTTCAGCCTATCATCGACCAGTACCCCCAGGTCCCTCTCTACCTGGCTGCTCTCCAGCCACTCTGACCCCAGCCTGTAGCACTGCATGGGGTTGTTGTGGCTAATGTGCAGAATCCGACACTTGGATGTGTTAAATCTCATGCCTTTGGACTCTGCCCATCTGTCCAGTCTGTTGAGGTCCCTCTGCAAAGCCTCTCTACCCTCCAGCAGATCAACTCCTGCCCCCAGCTTGGTATCATCTGCAAATTTACTGATGATAGACTCAATGCCCTCATCCAGATCATCAATAAAGATGTTAAAGAGCACAGGGCCCAGCACTGATCCCTGGGGCACTCCACTAGTGACTGGCTGCCAGCTGGCTGTGGCACCATTCACCACCACTCTCTGGGCTTGGCCATCCATCTGAGCATCAGAGCATCAGAGGAAGCATCAGAGGAAGCCTCCTACAGAGTGGATGGTAAGATTAAAGAGAAGCTTGCAGATGTGTTCTGGAATAGATCCCATTTCTGCAGCTGGAGTGATACTTCTCAGGACACAGTTTGTGGCAAAATCCTGGGCAGATATTAGAAAGAAACTAGAAAAGATCAAGGATTGGCAAGACAGAGGTTTAGAGGAATTACTGCATGAAGCTCAGAAGATGTTTGTAAGGAGGGATGAAGAGAAACAGAAGGAAAAAGATAGAATGTAGGTAACTGCTCTAAGGGAAAGTCAGAAATCAGGCAGCTGCTCGGATTTCTGGGGTACTGTCAATCATAGATAGAGAGGTAGGAAAAGGTAAAATTCTTATATGAGAAATTAGCCCTTAGTAATAATACTAAATGGAGTCCAGAAGGTGATGAGTGACTGGATAAATAAAAAAGAATGTTAATTGATGCCCTGTTTTAAATTTGCCTGACATGGACAAACCATTTGATCTTTTTGTAAGTGCATCTAACCATACAGCATGTGGGGTGCTAACCCAGGACTGGACTGGAAGTAAAAACCCTGTTGGGCATTGTTCCAAGTTATTAGATTCTGTGAGGAGGTGAGGGCCAGTTTGTTTATAAGCTTTAGTATCAGCGGTCTTCTTAGTAGAGGTCGCCCAGAAAGCAATTTTTTATTTTGTTCATGTCTCAGATCCCATCTTTGAGATTCCTGATACAGAAAATTAAAACTGGGGGTAAAGTGTTAATAAAAATTCAGAAAGGAGAGTCACTAATTTCCCCCGGGAAGGATCTTCTCTTGGTTTTGTTAACAGATACAGCTGTCTATACAGCTGTGGACACATCTTTTGTGAGCAAAAGGACCACTTCAGGAGTGTGCCTCTGAGCCTGACTGACTGCACAGAAAAAGCAAAATTTGCCTCAGCATGAATTCCACACTACTTATGCAGATGGTCTGAAGGACCTCCGCGACTGCAGTTAGTGCTGGCAGATCAGATACGTACTCTAATAGATGTAACACTGTAACACCTCAGTCTGAAGGCTGTGGAGCTTGTGAGATGAACCCACCTTTTTGAAATATCTGATATTGTATCACAGTATTGCCAAGGTTGGAAGAGACCTCGAGGATCATTGAGTCCAACCTGTCACCATAGACCAATGACTAGACCATGGCACCAAGCGCCACGTCCAGTCTCCTCTTGAACACCTCCAGGGATGCTGACTCCACCACCTCCCCTGGGAAGCCCATTCCAATGAATAATGACTCTCTCGGTGAAGAACTTTCTCCTCACCTTGAGCCTAAACTTCCCCTGGCACAGCTTGAGACTGTGTCCCCTTGTTCTGGTGCTGGTTGCCTGGGAGAAGAGACCAACCCCTTCCTGGCTACAACCACCTGTCAGGTAGTTGTAGAGGGCAATGAGGTCACCCCTGAACCTCCTCTTCTCCAGGCTAAACAATCCCAGCTCCCTCAGCCTCTCCTCATAGGGCTTGTGCTCAAGGCCTCTCACCAGCCTTGTTGCCCTTTTCTGGACACATTCAAGTATCTTAATGTCCTTCTTAAACTGAGGGGCCCAGAAGTGTGTGACCTTGAATCTGCATTGCAAGAAAACATCAAGGAAAGCCCCCATTTCATTCTGTGTATGAAACATCCTGGGACTTGATGTTATCATGGAAGGGTAACTTGTAAATATTTTAGATTGTTAGATTGTTGTAAGAAATGTCGTAAGAAATAGTATGTATTAGAATTGAGGAGTATTTTATCCTGACTGCTGGGAAGAGACTCCAGCTGAAATCTGAAATCTTAAAGGGATCCATAGGTGTAATGGGTTGGGGCAGACCCCCTCCCCACCACGCGCAGAAATGACGACTCAGACAAACGGATTGCAAAAGTGATGAAAAGTTTAAATAGAACAGTGAGTGCATGCAAAGAAACTAGAAACACAGTGACAAGAGAGAAACCCAAAGCAGACCCAAAGAAATCCCATCCCCCACCTGGGGGTGCACCCAAACCCCCAGGGCTCCTCCTTCCCCCCCCACTGCTAGGCTAGTCTCAGCTGGCCAGATCTGAGACTGCCCATCCCCCCGTGGCCTTGGGCCTAATCAGGCCCATGGCCGGGAGATCTTCTCCCCAGTTACCAGGCGGCGAGGAGGAAGGAAAGAGGAAGTGCCAGACCCCGCCGTGAGACTTATAGTGGTGCAAGGGATCATGGTAGGAAATAACCTAATTTCCTGTGTCCACCCACTGGGCTGGACTTCTGGACACAGGAAACACCCCTGTAGCAGAGGGCACCCAGCCCAAACTACGACAATAGGGTTCCTGAAGAATGTAACTGCTACCAAGAAGATACCATACCCGGCTGCTGGTTGGAACACAGTAGGATTAGGAGGCAGAGGTAACATGTAGTGGTGGAGTTAACATACAGTGGTGGAGCCTAATCTTGATCCTAACCCTATTTTTGTATAAGGAGTCCAATCAAAATCTACGACCATGTCCCCAGGTGTGGATAAATTCTCCTCCAACACTAGTAATGGTAAACAGGTTGAATTAGTAATTAGGCCTACTAAAACTTAGAAAAGCAATGGTATTTTTTTTCTGCTGCACTATGATTTTCTGTTATATATTTTGCTATATTATAATGAATGTAAGCATAGGCATGACAAAAGCTTAACATCAATTCACTTGAAATGGGTTAGCTTTAAATTTCTTATGTGCTGGGAGTGTGTGTGGTTATAAATGTAAGCTATTGTAGCTATGTAATTAGGGATTTTGGGTGATGTTTCCTGTGGGTTCAAAAACTTAAACTTCTTGATAAACAAATGTGAATTGGCTTGTTGGAATAACTGTAACATTGATCTATATCAATTTCTGTAATTGTTGTTTGGCATTAATAAGTCACAAGTAGATGGTTATGATTTGGAAGTGATTAGGACAGAAGAGTCCATTTATGGTTTAAGAAAAATCTGAAAAATCAGGAAGCAATCAATGGTACAAAACCCAAAAATGGTAGTCTGTTATAAATGCAGTAGTGGTTTGTGATTTGTGTTGCAGAATGCTGTATTCAAGGGGTGTAATGGCAGCTGGTTTATTTTGAGAACAGAGGGTAAATGTTCAGATTGTTTTGGCTTCAGACAGGAACCTCATGCAACTTTCTCAGGAGCCATGGAATGTTTACCTCAGATAAGTCCTGTGCTGTGGTTGCACTTGTGTGAGAAGATGTGGTTCTTCAAAGAATATAGGAGAAAGACTTCCCCTGCCTCATCTGCGACCCCTACCACAAAGAAGACACATGCTCAAAAAGCCCAAGAAGTTGCTAGAACTCACTATCCCTGCTTTCTATTAAGCATAAGCATGAATTTGTCGATTGTGTATCTACATAGAGAGAAAAGTTAGGATATGTAAGTTGCTTTTTGGCAGAGACTGGAGGTATCTGGGGAGGAGGGGGAGGTCTCTGTGGTCTGGAGCACTGTTTCTCTCTCCCTTTTTTTCCTGATGCTTGCTTGCTGCTTTTTAATAAAACAACTCTCACAAGAAACTTGGACATTTTCTTGTGCGGCCCATTTATAACCAATGGTGTAGATAGAAATATCTGGGATTGTAAATTACCTTACATTACAATATGCTCTATATGCTTAAATGTAATCCTTATGGGGCATTTGCTGTGACCATGTTGGGTGGAGGATGAGCTAACCCATTAAGAGCTTTTTAGAGGATAATGAGGCAATCTTTTGTACTCTTTCACAAGTGGCCACTACATGTGTGCTGTGAGCTTGTGTAAACACAGAGGGAGTGGTCAGGTTGTACTAAGTGTGCCAGACCTCAGGCCCAGGCACAAGGGCTTACCCCACCACCAGCAGTTCCACACTTAACCCCTGATGTTCCTGCCAATGCAGTTTCTCTAGCATCTGTACCACATGCAGGAAAAGAAGGAAAAAATCATCTTCAAGAAGAGATGGTGAGGAAGGCACATCAGCGGGGCCCAGCACCTCACAGAACCCAGTGGTGGATGAAGATGACTCAGATCAGGAAACAATAATGATTACATCTCTACCCGGAAAGGAATTAAGGCAAACTCATCTGGATTATGCAAGGAACGAGGGTGAGTTAATACTAAGATGGGCCCTGAGATACTGGGACGATGAGGTGGACACTGTAGACCTGGATAAGAGGGCGGCAAAGCTTTTAGGCTCCCTGACTCGTGATGCTGGTCTGGACAAAGAGTTCACCAAACTTGAGAGAACACGCACTCTGTCAGCCTGGATCCTCAATGTCATAAAGAGCTGGTACCACTCAAGGGACAACCTGCCCTGGGCCCCAGTTAGATGGGCAACTATGGAACAGGGCATTCAGTATCTGAGACAGATGGCCATGCTGGAAATAATTTGTGGAGAGGGCCAGCTCCCTTCAGACCCAGATAAGGTGCCTTTGAGATGGCCCTTCATAAAGAAAGGTACCCAGGGTGCTCCTCAAAAATATACTCCCACGTTAGGAGGGATACTTCTGACAAGACAGGATAGAAGTCCTAAAACTGTGTATGAGTTTGCCAATGATTTAAGGGAATATGAGGACAGTGTAAATCAGAAACCCCTAATCTCAGCCATAAAAACTGTTGCTAAAGCCATTGTCAAAGAGATCAAGGCCTGCATGTCTGAATGAAAAAAGGGCAACAATACATCTTTTTCCCCTTCTCCTTCATTATGAGTCTGTGTTTCAGCAATCAGGAACAGGCAGCCTTCCCCTAGCAGATCACCCCGAGGCAATCGAGTGATGTCAAGGGGGTCTCTGTGGATGATCCTCTGAGACCATGGACACTTGGCATGACCAGTCCACCTCTGCCCCCTGGGACAGAGTGTAGGAACTGCAAGGTGGGCACCACAGGGATCACTCGACCAGGAAAAGGGCTGCCCCAGCTTCCCAGAGTGGTCCCTCTCACTCAAGAGACCCTTCTCCTAGTAACACAGGACCCTGTGACAAGTGTTAGCATTGCCACCACCATTAGAGGTGCCCTACCTTCAGCCAGGGGGAGGCCAGGGACAACACAGTGTACTGGGATGTCTATGTGAAATGGCCTGGCACTTCAGAAGCCCTGAAGTACCGAGCTCTCGTGGACACAGGGGCCCAATGCACCCTGATACCATTGAAGTACAAAGGGGCTGAGCACATAAGCATTAGGGGATTCACAAGGGCTCACAAGATTTGACTGTACTGCAAGCTGAGATAAGCTTGACCAGGAATGAATGGGGAAGGCACAATATAGTGACTGGTCCAGATGCCCCTTGCATTCTTGGCATTGACTTTCTGCGGGAGGGATGCTTCAAGGACCCTAGGGAGCACAAATGGGTGTTTGGGGTAGCAGCTGTAGAGACTGCAGGCAAAGAACAGCTGTCCACCACGCTCAAACTGTTGGATGACCCCTCTGAAGTGGGCAGCTATAAGGTGCAGGATTTCAAGTTACCTATTGCCTCTGGCATAGTACATTGCAGGCAATACAGGACCAACAGAGACTCTCTGCACCCCGTACACCAACTGATTCGATGACTGGAGAGCCAGAAGGTGATCAGCAAGGCTCACTCCCCCTTCAACAGCTCAATATGGCCAGTGCTGAAGGCAAATAGGGAATGGAGACTGACTGTGGACTACCGTGGCCTGAATGGAGTGACTCCTCCAATAAGTGATGCCATGCCAGACATGTTGGAACTCCAGTATGAGGTGGAATCCAAGGCGGCCAAGTGGTATGCCACAATAGGCATTACTAATGCCTTTTTCTCCATTCCCATTGCAGAAGAATGAAGGCCAGAGTTTGCTGTCACGTGGAGTGGAATACAGTACCAACGCAATTGGTTGCCTCAGGGCTGGGTCCATAGCTCAGCCACCTGCCATGAGGTGCCTTAGAGAAAGGTGAGGCCCCTGAGCATCTGCAGTTTATTGATGACATCATTGTATGGGGTGAGAGAGCAGAGGAAGTTTGCCAGAAGGGTAAGAGGATAATTGATAACCTGTTGGAGGCTGGCTTTGCCTTAAGGAGAAGCAAGGTAAAAGGGCCTGCCAGGGAAATCCAGTTCATGGGTGTTCTATGGCAAGATGGCTGTCACCACATGCCTCAGCAGGTGGTGAACAGGGTAACCACTATGGTGCAACCCACAAACAAGAAAGACATAGTCCTTTTGGGGGCTTGTAGGTTTCTGGAAAATGCACATTCCCGGGTACAGTCAAATTGTGAAACCTCTCTTCCATGTAAGAAGGAAGAAAAATGATTTTTTGTGGGGACATAAACAACAGGTAACATTCAACCAGATGAAACAAGAAGTGGTCCATGTTATGGCTCTGGGACCTGTTTGAACTGGACCAGAGATCAAGAATGTGCTGTCCACTGTACACTGAGGCTGGTGAGAATGGTCCTACATGGAGCTTGTGGCAGAAGGCTCCTGGTGAAACCAGGAGGGCCCCTAGGTTTCTGGAGTAAGGAGTACAAAGGCTCCGAGGCCAACTACACTGCAACAGAGAAGGAAATCCTAGCTGCCTATGAGCGTGTCTGGGCTGCCTCTGAGTTAATTTGGACTGAGTCACCTCTATTTCTAGCTCCAAGACTTCCAGTCCTGACCTGGATATTCAAATGGAGAGGCTCAACCCCACATCATGCCACAGATGGCACCTGGAGGAAGTGGATGGCCCTGATAACTCAGCGAGCTCGGATTGGGAGCTTCAAAGACCCTGGCATAGTGGAATTGATCACCAACTGGCCCCCCATATAACAATATCCCTGACAATGAGAAGGGCTATGCTCTATTTACAGATGGGTCCTGCCAGCTTGTAGGAAGCAAGTGGAGATGGAAGGCAGCTGTCTGGAGCCCAAAAAGGCAAGTGGCAGAACCAAGTGATGGAGAAGGCAAATCCAGTCAGTACAAAAAGGTAAAAGCTGTCCGGCTAGCCTGGATGTAGCAGAATGGAAGAACTGGCCAGAGGTCTACCTCTACACTGACTCTGATGGTAGCCGCTGACCTGTGGCAAGACATCACTGCCTGCCTGGACAGGCTGCCAATAAAAGTACAGCATATCGATGTACACATGCCCAAGAGCAGAGCCACAGAGGAGCACAAGCACAACCACCAAGCAGATATGGCTGCTAAAATCTTCCAAATACTTAGACTGGGAACACAAGGGTGAGCTTTTCTTAACTCACTGGGCCCGTGACACTTCTGGCCACCAAGGGAGAGATGCCACACACAGGTGGGTTCAGGACAGATCCGTGGACATCTCTATGGAGGCTATCTCACAGGTCATCCATGAGTGTGACATCTGTGCTGCCATCAAGCAGGATAAGCACATGAAGCTTCTGCGGTATGGGGGGAGATGGTCGAAATATAAGTATGGAGAGGCCTGGCAGATTGACTACATCACCCTTCTTGGGTCTCACAGTGGCAAACAGCACGTACTGTCCATGGTAGAAGCAAGCGCAGGGTGGCTGGAAACCTACCCAGTACCTCACGCCACTGCTCACAACACCATCCTTGGCCTAGAGAGACATATCATCTGGAGGCACGGCACCCCTGGGAAGAATTGAATCAGACAATGGAATCCACTTCAAGACCCATCTCATAAGGGACTGGGCAAAAGAACATGGGATTGAGTGGATTTACCACATCCTGTACCTGTGACCATTTTAGGCTGTGCCTTTAAGAAAGGGACAGTTGCTGGAACACGCTGGCTGAATATTTTGAAAACATTCAGATATTCAAAACGAATTTCATTGATAGATAGGTAAAATGCAACTTTAAGTCTTAGTTCAGTTTGAGTCTCTGCTCAGTTCCAGTCTGTTCTGTCTTTTCAGCCTGTCTGATTCTGGTCAACAGCTGTGGGAGCTAACCTTGAGAGACAACAGATAAGGAAAGAAACTAATCCTTGCATGTGCTTTTAGCTAACAGAATTCCCTCCTTATTAATTACCATTTCTCTCTCTCTAACCCTTTTGGGAAAAAAGGGAGGTAGGGGGAGAGATGGGGTACAGGGGGGGGAACCCTCCTCTGGCTGGAGGAGGGAGTTTTGTTCTGTATTACTTTCTTTGCTGTGCATTTCTGTATATATCATAAATACTGTATATTGTGTATACATCCATTTGCATTTCATCCTGTTTGTAAATATAGCTCATATCCTTTGCTTTTCCGACTGAGTTAGCCATGGTTTCTTTGTGGGGGAGGAAGAACTGAACTTTCTCTCACCACCACATATTTTTATTTGGCACCCAACTTGGCGCTTGTGGATAAATTGGCTTGATTTATTGTCTGCTCAAGTTGGAGTTGCAAACATGAAAGTGTTTTGGATTTTAGAGAGTCTAGCCTTTTCAATATGTTCAGCATTGACCTACAAGTATTGTTTAGGACGGATTCTTGATCACTTAGGCAGATACCTAATGTATAAATTATATTTATGGTTTAAGTATAAGATTCAGCTTCTCTATGACCAGTGCCTGTGATTCTTTTGGCTTGTGAGATACAGACATGTAACATCGAGCACTCTGCCAATCAAGATAAGGGAGTTTAAGATTCCAGTAGGTGAAAGAGTAATTGTAAGTGATGGCTGGGATCCAAAGGTGATTTATGTGATGTGCGTGAATCTGCTGCTGGTGATAGTGATTGCGTACTTGTTAGTAGCTCTGTGCCGAGAGAAAAAGGTATCTAAGCCCTGTTTCATTATTAAGCTTAGATCAAAGAGAAAGAAGCATAGCTCTGGCTCTACTCCAGAGACTTCTAGTGATGAGGAGAGTGTAGAATATGTATCAGTTAAAGATAAAGCTAAAAAGGTTATCAGAAAGGCTGCTTTGAATGGTGCTGTTGGTGAGTCTGGCAATCAGCCAGGAACAGCGGCAGCTCCCAACATGGTGGCTCCCATGTCTTCAGCAGCCATTAGACAGGCAATGCCAACAGCTGGCAACAGATGGAGCACATCTGTCCCAGAGGAGGGGTAAGATCAGAGTGTACGAGAATGGCCTATCCCTCAAAGGGAAAAAGATTCTGGGGAGGGAATTGGCAGGTCTCATAGATAGTGCTTTAAACTAGTTTCGAAGGGGGAAGGGGTTGAAATCAGTCCCCCCAGGCTGGGGTCTGGGGGTGATAAGCCAGAGCCAGAGGTGAAACCAGCAGACTGGCTGAAGTGCATGTACACTAATGCACGAAGCATGGGCAACAAACAAGAGGAGCTGGAAGCCTTGCTGCGGCAGGAAAGTTATGATGTAGTTGCCATCACAGAGACGTGGTGGGATGACTCACATGACTGGAGCGCTGCAATTGATGGCTACAGGCTCTTCAGGAGAGACAGGCAAGGAAGAAGGGGTGGAGGGGTGGCCCTGTACGTCAGGGAGGCACTAGATGCCATTGAGACGGAGATTAGGGACGATCGCGTTGAGTGCCTGTGGGTGAGAATTAGAGGGAAGGCCAACAGGGCTGACATCCTGGTTGGAGTCTGTTATAGACCACCCAACCAGGAGGAGGATGTGGATGAGTCATTCTATAGGCAGCTTAAGTCTGTCTCAAGATCGTCTGACCTTGTTCTCATGGGTGACTTCAACTTGCCTGATATCTGCTGGGATGTTAACATAGCAGAGAAGTGGCAATCTAGGAGGTTCTTAGAATGCATGGAGGACAGCTTCTTATCCCAGGTGCTGTGAGAGCCTACCAGGGGCAAAGCTATGCTTGACCTCCTCTTCACCAATAGGGAAGGGTTGGTGGGTGATGTGGTGGTCGGAGGGTGCTTAGGGGCCAGTGACCACGAGATAATTGAATTCTCATTATTTGGTCAAGCTAAGAGGGGTAGCAAGAAGACCTCCACTCTGGATTTCCGAAGGGCGGACTTCAGGCTACTCAAGGAACCAATTCAGAGGGTTCCTTGGGATAAAGCCCTCAAAAACAAAGGGGTCCAGGAGAGCTGGTCCTACTTCAAGGAAGAACTGTTGAAGGCTCAGGGACAGGCTGTGCCAATGTGCTGGGAGATGAGCCGCCGGGGCAGACGGCCAGCCTGGATGGTTAAAGAACTTTTAATGGAACTAAGGGAAAAAAAGAGGGTGTATCACCTTTGGAAGAAAGGTGAGGCAACCCGTGAAAAATTTAAGGATGTTGCTAGGTCTTGCAGGAAGAAAATTAGGGAGGCAAAAGCGCATTTGGAGCTTAGACTGGCCTCTGCTGTGAAGGACAACAAAAAGTCCTTCTATAAATACATTAATAGCAAGAGGAAGGGCAGAGACAACCTCCACTCCTTGGTGGACACGGAGGAGAACGTTGTGATAAGGGATGAGGAAAAGGCAGAGATACTTAACACCTTCTTTGCCTCAATTTTTACTAGCAGGACAGAATGTCTTCCAGACAGCTGGCCTCCAGAACTGGCAGAAGGAGCCAGGGAGCAGCATAGTTTTCCACTGTTCCAAAATGGGGTAGTTGGTGATCTGCTCAGCTGCCTGGATCCCCACAAGTCCATGGGACCAGATGGGATCCATCCTAGGGTGCTGAGGGAGCTGGCAGATGAGCTGGCCAAGCCGCTCTCCATCATTTTTCAGCAGTCCTGGCTCACTGGCGAGGTCCCAGATGACTGGAAGCTGGCCAACGTGGTGCCCATCCATAAGAAGGGCCGGTTGGATGAGCCAGGGAATTACAGGCCTGTCAGCCTGACCTCAGTGCCAAGAGGATGGCCAAGGGATCAGGCTCAGCCAACATGGATTTAGGAAGGGCAGGTCCCGCCTGACCAACCTGATCTCCTTCTATGATCAGGTGACCCACCTGGTGGATGTGGGGAGGCCTGTGGATGTAGTTTACCTGGACTTCAGCAAGGCCTTTGACACCGTCCCCCATAGCAAACTGCTGGCCAAGCTGTCAGCCCATGGCTTGGACAGCAGCACTCTGAGCTGGGTTAGGAACTGGCTGGATGGTCGAACCCAGAGAGTGGTGCACCATGCACCAGCTGTGGGGAAGATTGAACTCTACAATGGCTTGCTAAATACCACCCTAAAAGCCATGGGGCATGGAACTTTTAGGAACTGGGAAAGTCACCTAGCTGAAGCCACTTGGTTAGTGAACAGCAGAGGATCTGTGAACTGAGCTGGTTCTGCCCAGTCTGACCTGTTGCAAACAGTGGATGGCGATGGAGTTCCTGTGATTGCTGAGAAAAACCTGCTGGGGAAGTCAATGTGGGTTTACCCTGCTGCTTGTGGGGGCAAACCAAACCAAGGGGTGGTCTCGGCTGAGGGACCTGGTCACACGTACTGGGTCGTGTTAGAAACTGGGGACATTGAGTGTATCCCACAGCAGAATGTGACTGGCTGAGAGGGGAGGAACTCAGAGGGAGCAGTTTAGATCAATGTATTATAGTCAGTGTATAATATAAGTTGTTCTAAGTTTTCTCTCTCCCAGCTTAATACCAGCCTAGCATCCAGCACTCAACATGATGTACTGCACACCAACCCAGGGAGCTCCTGCATCACCTCATCTGCGCCCGTTCCTGATGTGCCTACAGCAATGGACTGTTCCCAATTTTTTTGTTCCCTTTCAAAGACAGACTGATTTCTGATTCTTCTCCACATTCCTGCCCAGTTTAAGCACCGCCTACATCTCTCTACAACTACCTGAAGGGTGGTTGTAGCCAGGAGGGAGTTGGTCTCTTCTCCCAGGCAACAAGCACCAGAACAAGAAGACAGTCTCAATCTGCACCAGAGGAAGTTTAAGCTCAAGGCGAGGAGAAAGTTTTTCACTGACAGAGTCATTATCCATTGGAATGGGCTACCCAGGGCGGTGGTGGAGTCACCATTCCTGGAGCTGTTCAAGAGGGGATTGTACATGGCACTCAGTGCCATGGTCTAGTCATGAGGTCTGTGGTGACAGGTTGGACTTGATGATCTTCGAGGTCTCTTCCAGCCTTGGTGATATTGTGATAC
Organism: Melanerpes aurifrons; assembly: GCA_011125475.1. Classification (NCBI taxonomy): domain Eukaryota; kingdom Metazoa; phylum Chordata; class Aves; order Piciformes; family Picidae; genus Melanerpes; species Melanerpes aurifrons. The sequence goes on from WWNC01000105.1 coordinate 2,039,415, forward strand.
TGTGATACATTGACCAGCACCAGAGAAGGAGAGAATTCCCTGAGAGAGAGCAAGCCAGGATAACATGAGACTTGCATCAAGGATTTGAATACCTCGTGTCACAATTCAATAAAGGGAGCTGTTACAGGCGAGTGGAAGTGGAACAGAGGGTTGGATTGTGATGGGCTACGCCCATCCTGAAAATGGGTGGAGGGCTTGTGAGAGGTTTTTTCCCTCCCTGGAGGGTGTTTTTCCCCCTAGGAAACTGATTTGGACTGTTCCACTCTCCCCACCCCTTGTGCAGCAGGGGTATAAGAGGGAGGACATTGCAGCCATTGCTTTCTTCCTTCTGCTTTGTGGGGACGAAAGAGAGTTGCTGCTGGCTTGCTGCTCCCCTGCCACATGGTCCTCCCTGCTGCTTCCACACATTGCAAATAACTGGTTCTGTATCTCATATTTTTCTTTTCCTTTTCTCATCCATCCTTGTTCCTTACCCTTGTGAACCCTGCCTGTCATCGTTACATAAATATATATATATACTGTTTTAAAAAAAAAAATTATTTGCCTCTCTACTTCCAAGCCAAACCCAAGTAATTTCTTGGTGGATTTGCTCCCCTCCTTTTTTTTTCTCATTCTCTCTCTATTGGGGAAGAGAAGAGGAAACGGGGGAGGGATTCTCAGCCTTGCCCCCATCTGCACATTTAAGCCCCAGTTAAGGTTCAGACCACCACACTTCCCAAGATTATGCACCCTCTTTTTTTCCTCTTAATTCCTGTAGAAGTTCATTGCCCAAACAGGATAGTTGTCTGCTTGGGTGGCTCATCTTCTGGCACACTGGCACAGTCTGTTCTTGTGCCTTCAATAATTCTTTCTTGAAAAAGGTCCAGCCCTCCTGTTTCCCAAGGTACCTTCTGAGTCAGTTCCTTGAGTAACCTGAAGTCCGCACTCCTGAAGTCCAGAGTGGAGGTTTTGTTGATGCCACTCTTAGCTTGAGTTCATATTGAAAAGTTAATTATTTCATGGTCACTGGACCCTAGACAGCCTCCAATGGGACCACATCTCCCACCAGCCCTTCTCTATTTGTAAGAAGGAGGTCAAGCAAAGCCTTATCCCTGGTAGGTTCACACAGCACCTGGGATAAGAAGCTGTCCTTCATACATCTAAGAACCTCCTGGACTGCCTTCTCTCTGCTACGTACAAGAGAAGCAATTATTTTTTTGTGATCTTTCCTGTGTCTTTTTTTCACTCTCTCAGGATTGTTAAATAATTGAATAGCATGCAGATGTATTAATGAAAAGTAGTATAAAGACTCAATTAAACATGGGAAATTTGAGGTAATTTTTAATGTTTCCATGGAATATTTATGTAAAAGAAAGTCTTCTCTCTATGTTGTGGTAGGCAACAATAAAATATTAATTTATTTCATTATACATTTTCTCATGCAAGAGTAAATATGTTGGCACTACAGAGGAATTAAGAGGAAAACAAAATTCACCCTTATTGTCTTTTGGTGGGAAGGGAAGGGAAGGGAAGGGAAGGGAAGGGAAGGGAAGGAAGGGAAGGAAGGGAAGGGAAGGGAAGGAAGGGAAGGGAAGGGGAAGGGAAGGGAAGGGAAGGGAAGGGAAGGAAGGGAAGGGAAGGGAAGGGAAGGAAGGGAAGGGGAAGGAAGGAAGGGAAGGGAAGGGAAGGGAAGGGAAGGGAAGGGAAGGGAAGGGAAGGGAAAAAATTACTAAACCTAACTGAAAATAATATTTAAAAAAAAATTAAAACCTTAGCAAACCTGGAACAGAAATGTACATGTTTTTATTGAAACTATAAGATTAATGTATTTTTTCTTTTTTGTATTATAGATATCTCAAGATTTTTGCAATGGAGTAACTGCAAACCCATAGCCAGGAACAAGCAGGAAATACTGATATGACCCTTTAACAGGAATGATGGAACAGGGGAAAGTTGTGCTTAGACACCCAGGCAAAGAACAGAAGCCTGAGTTTCTTTGAATTTAGCTTGCTCTATACTAGATCAAAATGCTGTCTGGAAGAGTTCTAACCTGTGGTCTTTTACAGATAACTTCATTGATGCTTCAAAGGATTCTTAGGATAAAATGCAAATTTTATCTGTATTCAGCCCACTTATGTTACATATTTCTCACCAACTAATTCTTCAAGTGAATTGTTTTAAGAACCAAACAGAGAGGTTTGTGTGAGAAGGACTCATGTAGGCACAGGAAGAATCTCTGTGAAGCTGCTTGCAGTAGTTGTACCATATGTCCTGCTTCCTGTCTCACAGATAGTGTCTGGGTGATGCTCAGAACACACTATCCCTCTGAAAGTTTGTTGCTTGTCCAGAAAATAAATTGAAAAGCATTCAAAAATGTGTTCAAATAGACTGGAAGCTGCCTTACTGATTAAATATTTGAGTTATTAAGTAACACTTAAAGAATATCTTAAAAGAAATCTTCATTTCAAATTTATCCAGTGAACCATCCCATCATTCCACAATGCATGTGTTGCAACTTAACACCAAGATAGATACAGAGCATATTTTAAAGTGACACTTCTAAATAATTTTGTTCTAAATAAAGTCGTTACTATGTGTAGTGAACCCGGGAGGGAGGAGAACTGTAATTGATCCTCCTTAACTAATGTATTTTGCTTTATTGACCATTTAATCTTTGATATTAATTTTGATACTAACAGAGTGGTGGTGGGTGGAATCCTCTCCCTGCTCAGGGCCAAATAAGTCTTTCAATGATATTTTACAGCCACTAACATATGCTCTAGTAATACCCTATAAATGTGCACAAGAAGAGATGGTAGTGGCCTTGGGAAATAGTCATTGGCTACATCCAGCCTCTGGGTCACAAGTTCCCCACCCTACCAGTTCATAGAAGAGAAAGAATTATTGATGATTCTACAGATTTGAGTATTAAACTGCGACCGTTTGAGGCTGTGCCTTTAAGAAAGGGAATATGGTGGACGGAAGTTGGTAAATGAAAAGAACTATCTAAACTAATTTCATTGGTGAAGTGGGAGGAAGCACCTTCTGAACTGGGAGTGCA